>JARYGA010001297.1:0-28984 GCA_030545235.1 Helianthus tuberosus | reverse complement strand
AAATAATTAACATGGAAGTTGTAGTTAATACAAACTAGATCAATTTTATTGATATATTTTGACAAAATTTTCTTTCTTAGAATATGTTTCTTGGATGGTTGTAGGAAAAGGAGATTTCATGACTTGCTCCAAAAGCATGAACTCTGATCTCTTCTATGGAGTTCTTGGTGGTCTTGGCCAGTTTGGGATCATCACTAGGGCAAGGATTGTTCTACAGAAGGCACCAACAAGAGTAAGATCTTTAAAAACATATGTAATTGATCAACTGATAATTCAATAGACTATAATCACCCTATGATTAAATATGTTCTTGATTTATGTAGGTGAAATGGGTTCGAATGATTTACGAAGACTTTGCTACCTTCACAAAGGATCAAGAACACTTGATCTCACTTAATCATGGACCTAGTTATGTTGAAGGCTCTCTTATTATGAAGAAAAGTCCTGCAAACAATTGGAGATCTTCATTTTTCTCGGTTCATGATGAAGCGAAAGTAAATTTGTTAGCATCCGAATGTGGTATCGTTTATAGCTTAGAAGTAGTAAAATACTACGACGAATTCGGCATACTAACCATAGATGAGGTACATATTCTTCATTCTTATATCTTTAGTTTTTGCAAAATTCTGGCCCATTTTTCAAATTTATTTGTAATTATACAGGAACTAGATGACATGTTCAAAGGGCTAAACTTCAAAAGTGGATTTATATTCAAAAAAGATGTAACATTTGTGGATTTTCTAAATAGAGTGAGAAGTGAAGAGCTAAAGCTTCAATCTAAAGGATTGTGGGATGTTCATCATCCATGGTTAAACTTGTTCATCCCGAAATCGGGTATTTTGGATTTTAATCAACGTGTGTTTGTTGATATAATTCAAAAAGAAAACAAGAGTGCTGGCCCTTTTCTAGTATACCCAATGAACCGAAAAAGGTAATTAACAATTTCACATTATTTAGTTATTCTAATTATTGCATAAATATCTTAAATTTTATGTTGAAATAACTAAGAATAAATATAATATAATATAATTTAATTTCATAGATTATAGGAATAATATATTTTTCATGGAAAAGTTCAAGAAAAAGTGAGGTAGATGACTTTGCCCTACTTTGGAGTTTGATTTGCTAGATGACAAAAAATCAATTATGTTTCTAAAAGTGCATACATTCATATAGAAATTATATTATATTTTTAAATAAACGGGTATGCAAATAGTAAATTAATTATTATATAAATAACTGTATTTTTCTAGTTTTCTTATTTAAATTGTTTGAAACATAAAAGTAATCACACTATGCTTGTTTAATAAACCAAAATAAGTAGTATAAATTTATGAATCAACTCCTTACTCCTTTCTTTACTTTATTTATATTCGTAGATGAGTTACAAAAAAATAATATAAAAATTATATTATCCTTAGTAACCTTCACAATTAGAATTAAGAAAAGTTGTAAATTCTTATTTGAATTTGCTTTTAATAGTAGTTAACAATTTTGAATAATTAAGGTTATTTTTATGAATAAAGATCTATCATTTTGTCAACTAATCGACCATCCTCTAAATAATTAAAATCCAAATTATAGTATTAAAGAAATAATCTATCCTTAACAAATCTAATTAAATAATAGAATTTTTTTTTTATATAATCTCTTACTTTGTAGCTAATTTACTTGTTAAATTGCAGGTGGGATCATAGGATGTCATCGGTCATTTCGGAGGAAGACGAAGATGTTTTTTACACCGTAGGTTTATTGCCCGCAGCTAGAAATGTTGAAGACTTGAAGACGATCGAAAATCAGAATAAAAAGATATTAGAATTATGTGATGAAATTGGGATTAAAATCAAACAATATCTTCCACGATATAATGAAACAAAAGAATGGATGAAGCATTTTGGTGCAAAATGGAGCTTGTTTGAGGAGAGGAAAGCCAAGTATGACCCAAAAATGATATTGTCACCTGGACAAAAGATTTTCAATTTTTAGTTATAGTAATTATTAAGTATCAACTATTAGTTATATATATTTATATGTTATTCTATGTATATTTATAATAGATATGTTGGATTAATGTAGCATATCCGGTTTATGTAATTTAGTTTAGTTTATTATCTCTTTTAATATCAATAAATTTTTATTTTCTGATAAGCCTAAAGTAATATTATGATATGTTCACTACTTCACTCAGATAACCATTAGCCGGTAAAATTATGTAAAGCCCAGCCCAAAACTAGAGCTTCATGATTGTATGGCCCATTACAAAGTTACAGCCTAAATAATATATCAAGAGTAAATCATATGTAGATTGTAAAATGTCTGGTTTTATTTTGGTTTATAAGTGTAGCTTAAGTTTTTTAATGGTTTGGTTTTGATTTAGATAAATCATCGAAACCGAACTATAAACACTCCTGATATGCAGATCAAGACTCGGTTTTTGCTCGGATTACAAGTTTAGCCATGAAGGGAGCATTCCCGTTTTTTCGCCATAAAACACAATGCTCGAAAGAAAGGATAATCGACACAACGAACAACTTCGAATTCTAGGTAGGGATGTGTAAAATTCGGGTTATACTAGCCAGACAGGACCGGCCTGATTTGTTTCAAATGGTCCGGTACTCGGTCATTATTTTGCACTTTCCATTTTTCGGTCGAGTTACGTAAGCCAGATGTTCCATCCTCAACCCAAAAAACCCAAAATCTTAAAACTTGAATAACGCTAGCCCACGATTGCCGGTCACAGTCTAATTAGAAGCGGCCCAGACTAAAACCAAATGGTGTACAGAAAAAAGATTTCAGTGGATAAAAGATCTTCAACAACAGAAACTACACTCCATGTTCAAGTAAGTAAATTACAAAACAGAGGTATACTACCAAACCGTTTGTAACAAAAATAATAAAACCGGTTCAAGCCCGTCTTTTACTCAACCGCCACGAGTTGGGTTCATGGTACCTATCATAAAGTGGCTCAATCCGCTCTTGCCGCTTGCGTTTACTCATTTTTGTTGGGTCCGACACCTTGAAGAATCTAGGGGCCAGCTCAACAAGCCATTTGGGATCGATGACTGTAACCTCACGCATGTACTCTTTTGTTGTCATAACCAACTCGTGATAGATGACCCAATCGGGCTGTCTCTGGAAAAGAGCACTGCTTGGGTGTATATAAACGGGCTGATTCTCAACTATGGTCCGGTATCCTTCTTGTGGGTCCTTCCTTGCAGCGTGAAAGAAGAAACCGGCTGTTATTGCCTTGCGTATTTTGGTGAAATTTCTCCCAGCACTTACAACATCCAATTTGTACCTGATCAAATAAAGGGCAATTTAGTAATTAATAGAAACATACACAATACAGGTTATCAAAGGTTGAATGTTTTATACAGTTAAGTACCAAATAGCAGAAAAAGACGAGACCAGTGCTTAAACGATTAAACCCTTTGTGTAATACATTTTAAAAAACTGAACAAAAAACAAATATTTTATAGGGGTGTTAACTGTTAACAGTGGCAGATCCAGGATTTTTTTTTCTATGGGTTCATTTTTTTTCATAGTCAAATTTCTCACAATTAAACGTAGGAGTTTTCGGGTTGAATCGGGTCGGGTCGGGTCGTGTCGTGGAGCATACCAAACCTTGATGACTTTCTTTTCAATAATCGTTTACACTAGCCTTATAATTCAAGTTCTAACAAAAAAAAAAATCACAAATTCTAAATACATATTCACATAACACTAAGTATTCAAACATCTAGACATACACATGCATACAGCCTCTGATGTTGTTTGTGGGCTGCAATTGTTTTCTTTTCTGACTTTGGGGCAGCGAAAGAAACCTTGATTGTTTAAAATCTAGACATACACATACATACAGCCTCTGATGTTTGTGGGCTGCAACTGTTTTCTTTTCTGACTTTGGGGCAGCGAAAGAAACCTTGACTGTTTAAAGTTTGTATTTAAAAAGAAATTATATAAATAATGAGAAACACTAGCATCACCTCGAACCCAGGACCATTAGTTTAGAAGACAAGGCCTTGACCACCACGACAGTTGTTCATCTTTATCTATGGGTTCACTGTAGTTTTTTATATATATTATTTATGGGTTCACTATAGTTTTTTATACAAGTGTTCTGTTAAAATCCGAAACTCAGTGGGTTTGGGTGAACCCGAAACTCACTATGTAGATCCGCCCCTGGGTATTAACTAGGGGTGGCAAAATCAACCCATACATTCAACTTTGGGTTAGGATGGGTATTATTTTTGTAGTAGATGGGTTAAGTTGGGCTAACAAGAATTGTTAAATGGGTCAAGATGGATAACTTAAAAAAATAACAAAATAACATGTGGGTCAGGATGGGTTTTCTGGGTAAACTAACTCCATTCCACCGCTGCTGCTCCATTCCACGGTCTCTTCGTGCAAATTCAATTTTCAAACTCCAAAACCGTGTTTTAATCTTTATCACATAAAAAAAGCAACCACCGTTCCAATCTATCACCACCGATCGCCGTCGCGTGGCCGCCGTCACACACTCTCTCTACACTCCGGCGACACTGATCCTCCTCACATCTTAATGATGACATCAACCGACACTGCAAATTTAGATCTCAGAGTACACTATCTCTATCTCTATCTCTTAAATTCAATTTCATCTTCAATTGTTTCTAATTTCTCATGAATTTTACCTGTTTTTCGTGAATTTGTTTGCTCGATCTGTAACCGTAACCGACACAGTCCAGCTATGGCGCGTTTTCGCTAACGCGTTCACGCGGTGGTCCGAATGGACGCCATTAACATTTACCGAAAGCGTTAACTAGTTCACTGCTGATATGAAAATCGGATTCTACGCCAGAGAACAAGGTGATGGTGAGGAGTTTGACGGTGTGTTGGGGACGTTAGCTCACGCGTTTGCACCGCCTAGAGGCTTGTTGCATGACTTGCATCTAGACAGTGACAAAACGTGGATTGTTGGTGATATATTTGGTTCTGGGTCTGGAACAGGAACAGAAATGGATCTGGAATCAGTGGCGGTGCATGAGATCGGGCATTTGTTAGGGCTAGGACACTCGTTGGTGGAAAATGCGATTATGTTTCTAATTTCTCATGAATTTTACCTGTTTTTCGTGAATTTGTTTGCTCGATCTGTAACCGACACAGTCCAGCTATGGCGCGAGGTACAATTTAATAGTTTTTTCACTTTTTCGCTACGAGTTAAGGTTTCGAATTTGTTCGAATTTTGTAAGATTTGTTATGTACGGTTGTGCAGTGAGTATACATTTGCTGACGTGGATAATCTGGATCATTGTACGAAGTATTTGAACCAGACGCTAGTCACATTTGGATTTCCGGCTTCTCTGGATCTGTTTGCAACTGATCCAGTTTGAGAATTTTGAGTTTGTGTGTTATGATTTTGACATTTTGTTGTTTTAGTTTGTGTTTATTTGTTGTTTATGGTTATGTTTAGGTTTCAATTGCGCGGACTTGCAGCAGAGGCAACGTGATATTGAGTTTCGAGAGTCGACTAATGATCAGAGGCAACGGTGAGGTTTTTGTTGTTAGAAGTAGTTTAGTTTACTTGAGGCATTTGGTTAGTTAAGTATCTCACCGCTTCTGCGCATTCGGTACCGGTTCGGTACCAAATGAATTTCATCGTGACGTACAATCCTCAAAAAGCACTGAACCTTTTTTTAACTTTTTTTATTTTTTTATTTTTATTTTTTTTATTTATTTATATTTTTAGCCTATCATGCCCAAATCTATCTTGACAAAAACCCATCTTGACCTAAACGGCTAAACCCATCCTAATCCATTTCTTAATAAACCCATCCTAACCCATTACCCAAACCACCCATTTTGCCACCCCTAGTATTAACCCATGCACAGTTTGGGTAAAAAAAATACAACCATAACGCAGACACCAGTACTAATTTAAAGCACTATCCTCAATACAAATCCAACAATTCGCTTAATACCATAAGCATATGCATAACTAAACCTAAAGCTTGAAGATTTATCACCCATAATTCCTTTTCAATAATAAGAGTTTTAAGACCCATAAATGAGAAGAACTAAGTAGCATTAGGCACTAGTGAACTAATGGATTGATATCGGGCATGTGCATTTTGATAATTTCACAGTCTAACTATTAAACAAAATATTGTCAGGAATACGAAGGCAATTTGCAGCATCTGTCCATATCAAGAGTTACAGCCATTTATAATAGTTTTGCATCCTAACCATGAATCCATATTTTTCAAATAAGAAGTCAATAAAAACAATAATATTTGAATTGCAGTTCTCTTGATAATGAAATAAGCGGGTACCAACAGCCAAAATATCTTCTTTTTTACGATTTTAAAACCATAACTATGAACAATAATATGTTTTAAGAGGGAAAAAGGAAAGGACTTTATCAGCATCTATCTATATCAAAACCCAAGGTCGATAAACAAATCCACGTAACACATTAAGATTAGAAATTGACAACCTTGTGTTATAAAGATGAATCCATATTTTTCAAAATAAAACTTTGAGTTAACTACACAGATAGTCCCTGTGGTTTATTAAAGTAACGCCTTTAAGTACTAACTTTTTTTTGTAACGTGTTAAGGTTCTTTGATTTCGTTTTTATAACACTTTGGGGTATTAAGGCCAACTGACGTTAAAATTTCTATTAAGTTTGAATTAAATGACTGTTCTACCCTTTAATAACCACAAGGACCGTATATGTAGATTAATAAAAATTAATTACAGGGACCACTTTTGTAAATTACTAAACAAAATAAAAAAACAAAAGTAACCCCCTTGAAATCAGATTCCCGGTCATCGGTCACGATCACCGACTCCGGTTATCACCACCTTCGTGAAATTTTCTTATTTCGCCAGCACCACCTATGTATTACTAGGACCTATTACTAGGAAAAATTATAACATTTTGAGGAGAGGAATTTAGTGGGTAACGTCCAACATACACTCTTCCTCCGAACAATATACAAAGTAAGGAACTTCCTTCCTAGGATTATTCCACCCTTGAATTTTGGATATTTACACCTATTGAATTTTGAAAGCATCAATATGTATATTTACAACTGCCATTCAAGTTTATAACACAAGAATGGATTTTTAAACATAACAGAAGGGAATTAACAGAAACCCCATCACTAATTCAAGAAAAAAAAAAATCATTTTTCAAGTTTTAGTGTTTATTCTGATAAAATTATACAGCATAAATTAGGACGGAAGGGTTATGGTCCGAAGTAGTGTAGGAGGCGGTGCACGATGGAGGGTATGGCGAACGACGGTGGGTTCCGATTGCCGGTGGAGTTGAAAAGTGATGGTGCAGTGGTTCAGGTAGTGGTTGCAGAGGGTTGGTGTGTCGGTGGTTAAGGTTCGAGAGTCGGGGTTGAGATCGGAGTGGGGATTTTCCGGTGACGGAGATGTAGGGGTGGTGGAGATGAACAGAGGTGTTGTAAAGTTTAGTAATTTACAAAAGTGGTCCCTGTAATTAAATTTTATTTATCTACATATACAGTCCCTGTGGTTATTAAAGGGTGAAACAGTCGTTTAATTCAAACTTAACAGAAATTTTAACGTCTGTTGGTCCTAATACCATAAAGTGTTATAAAAACGAAACCACAGAACCGTAACATGTTACAAAAAAAAGTTAGTACTCAAATGCGTTACTTTCAATAAACCATAGGGACTATCTGTGTAATTAACTCTAAAACTTTTCATTAAAACAATAGAACTTGATTAGCAATCTAAAAAAAGTCAATGGTGAAACAAAATTTATTGGTAAACGGAAACATACTTGTCCATAATCGAAAGAAGCTGCTTCCGGACATCCTGGGCCCGCCTAAGAGACCGTGACTGAACAAAATTTTCAAAGCACCACGGGCCCGAAAATTTTTTCGCTTTCCAAGCCTCATAAACTGCCAGCAAAGTGAGTTGATCACCTTCAGCTTGAAAAAACTTCGCCCTTTTTTTATCAGCTTGCGCTTGTTTTTCCCTAGGTCTATAAAAGATATTTCCAGTTTGAATCATTGCAATAATAGTCAAAATTTCATCACTACACCCCAAATCCACGCTGGCAAGAAGCATCTTCGATAAAGGCGGTTCTAACGGGAACTCTGCCATTTTCCGACCTAATTTCGTTAAAAGTCCTTCTTCATCCAAAGCTCCAAGACTGTACAGCTGTTCCATGGCGGATATAAGCGCTTGCGGGGATGGTGGGTCCATGAAATCGAAAGCTAGTAGATCGTTAATCCCCATAGCTTTCAAAGTCAAAGTAGTCAACCCAAGATTAATCCTCTGAATTTCCGGAATCGAAGTCGGTGACATCTCGTTATTGAAAGCACTTTCGGTGTAAAGCCTGTAACACTTTCCCGGGACCGTTCGGCCCGCACGACCTGCTCTTTGCTTAGCCGACGCTTGCGAAATTGGAGTAATCACGAGAGAATCAAGCCCTTGTTTCGGGTTATACACATTCTGCTTAGCAAACCCGGGATCAATGACGTAAAATATACCATCGATTGTCAATGACGCTTCGGCAATGTTAGTTGCAACAACCACTTTTCGTTTACCAGGAGGCGCAGGCTCGAAAATCCTCGATTGCATTTCACTAGGAAGTGCGCTATAAACCGGTAAAATAATAAGTTCGGGTACATTTTTACCCAACCCTTTCATTCTCTCGTACAGACACTGACAAGCATGATCGATTTCTTCTTGACCCGTTAAGAAAACAAGAATGTCACCTTCAGGTTCGGTTAAATGGATTTGCATCACCGTAATTAAGGCAGCATCAAGGTAATCACTTTCGGGTTGTTTGGTATAAAGTATCTCGACAGGAAAAGTCCTCCCGGGAATGGTGAAAATATTGCAGCTGAAGAAATAACCAGAAAATTTCTCGGCGTCTAGTGTAGCTGAAGTGACAATTAACCGAAGGTCGCTTCTTCTTTTGATAAGTTGTTTTAATAATCCGAAAAGGACATCGGTATGGATCGTTCGTTCGTGAGCTTCATCAAGCATGATTACGGAGTATTGCGAGAGGTTTTCGTCGATTAAGATTTCTCTTAAAAGCATACCGTCAGTCATGTACTTGATTACGGTTTCTGGTCCCGTACAATCTTCAAACCGAATGGCGTAACCGACTTCTTCACCTAACCGACAACCAAACTCCTCTGCGACACGTTTCGCAACCGACATTGCAGCCACCCTACGGGGCTGCGTGCACCCTATCTTTCCCCTTGTGGTGTAACCCGCTTCGGCTAGATACTGTGTCACCTGAGTTGTTTTCCCTGATCCCGTTTCACCAATAACAACCAAAACCTGATTATCGTGCACAGCCTGAACCAGTTCCTTTTTTAACTTGTAGATAGGTAAGCTCTGTCGCTGTTCTTGAAGAGAAAGCTTTGACCTTTGACCGAAAGTCAAAGCTTTACCAAAAGCATCCCTTTTCCATTCAGGCATATCGTAAGCCGATAGACCAACTCCCCTCAGCTCTTGCGCCAGATGTCTCTCACCTGTTTCAGGCATTGGATCTTCCCACGGACGATTCAGATCTTTCGGAATCGAATCAAGCATCGTTCTTTGTTGTTGTTCTCTAACTTCTCTTCTTTCTTTAATAAGAGCCGACTGTAAAGCTGCTGCACGGCTCAAAGAACCTTCCGGATTTTTAAAAATTTTAACAGGTGACATGTCCATCGAGTAACGTGTCTGTCCTTGCAAAAACGCAGGCTCGTCTTCGTTCAGCTCAACTTCAAGCTCTTCTTCAGCACCTTCTTCTTGATAAAGCATACCATCGGTTTCATCATCGTACATCGGATACTCCTTCACACTCAAAACCCCTGAAGCAATCAACTGTTTCGCCTCCCATCTTTCTGGAGAACTCATTCGCTTCAACGGTCTGCGTGACGGCACACCTACATCTTCATCAGTTATCCGTATCCCCGAAAGCCCTGTTCTAGTCGTAGACCCGTTATTCGGCCCTTTTGACGGATTCGTTCTCAACGACTCCTCATCTCCACTTTTCTTCAACGGCAACAAATCCCTCCCAGTATTCTGATCCACATCCCTCATTGACAAACTCAACTTCTGACCCGAAATCGATATCACCTTAACGAAAACCTCTTGATCTCTTTTCACAACATCTTTTGTATTAGCAATTCTCCTAGTCGCCATTTGTGAGACATGAACCAGACCTTCTTTACCCCTGATATCATTAAGCTGAACAAAACATCCACTATCCATAACTCGCGTCACTCTCCCTTTATACACATGATACAATTCCGGCTCGTCCGATCTATTATTATTCCCGTAACCCTTTCCCCTATTATCTTCATCATCTCTTTCGTCACGATCCCGATCCCTGCCCCTGCGACTACCTCTGTCATCGTCTCGATACCTATCTCTACCCCTGTTACCACCCCTATCATCTCCATCTCCTCTTCTTCGGTCGTATTTATCGTGTTCGTGTTTATCGTACCGATCATCGTTCTCTCTCTCCCTTCGTCTATCCCTGTCCCTATCTCTATCTCTGTCCCTATAATCTCTACCACCATCATCAGCATCTTTATTTCTTCTCTCTCTTGCTTCTTTCTCAATCTCCTTCTCCAACTCCTTAACTCTATCCTTACTATCCCCAATATTTAAAGCCGGAAAGCTCGATTTCGGTGCATTATCAATTTATCATCACCTTTGTGACCATCTTTATCAGATTTAGACTTCTTTTTAGGGGGCAAAATGGCGTGAATGATGGTTAACAAAGTGCGAACGAAGTAATCAGGCATTTCAGCACCGTTTTCTTTCAATTTAGTATCGAATTCATCTACGGTTTCGCATTTACGACCTAATTCGGTGATGAATTCGGCTAACACTTTATCTCCAAACCCTAAGTGTGATTCGAGTTCAGTACATACCTTTGATACGAGGGATAGATACTCCAGTTTCTTCAAGCTCGGTTCTTTCGTTGCAGAAGAAGCCATCTCGTCAAAATGAATTAGGGTTTTCGACGCAGGCAGATCGAAGAAGGTATAGAAAGATTTTCGCGTTCGTTGTTTATTTTTGGGTCAAATTATTTTCACACCCCAAAGCGTCGCGCTATGGCCAAAGCGGGGCGCTTTGGTGTAAAGTCAACCGACAAGGACTGACGCGGTCAGACCTTGTCTGTTGCTTTACATCAAAGCGCCCCGCTATGGCCAAAGAGGGGCGCTTTGAGGGTTTTTTTTTTTTTTTTACATTTTTAAATTTTCGGGCAAAGCGCCCCTCTTAGGTCAAAGCGCAGCGCTTAGGGCCTTTTTTAAATTTTAAATTCACAAACGCGTCGATAATAGTATAAATTTTACGTTTTTTCCATTATACATCATTTTTTAATATATATGGACTATACTGCAAGTTCCGGATCAAATCGGTTACGTGTGATGTCGTATTCCATTATATCGTATCATTTTGGTTTGAAAGCACAAGTACTCCTATGAGTAGTGTTATGTGTATCAGCCGCCTACCGTACATGTACATGACGTATTTTTTCATTAATTGTAGTATTATGATGTATATTGTTTGGGAACCACACCAAGCAAGTTAAAACCATCATTTTGCAAGTCCTATCACTTGTCCTCTTTTTTGTCGAAGGGGCATGGTTCCAACAAAAGAAATGACAACACTTTTGACTTGGTGAACCACCTCCACACTCCATATGCAAAGACCTACTCTACATGTTTAGACTCCTAAGACTAGCAATAGCATTTTTGCATACCTTTTTACTCTTTCTTACTGTCAAAAGTAAGAGGATCAAAATAATTCAAATATAAAAAATAAAAAAAAATTATAAAAGTATTAATTTCAAACTCAATAAAAAAGTCAAAAGTAAGAGGATCAAAATAGTTCAAATATAAAAAATAAAAAAATAAAAAAAATTACAAAAGTATTAATTTCAAACTCAATAAAAAAAAATGATTTTGAAACTTGTTACTTTATTCTGTTGTAATACGATTTTGAAACTTTATTATGTAAAAATAAGTCCATAAATCTCTTTAAATCCATATTTGATTAAAATACAAATAGCTAGTATTCCTTATAATGTTCTTAACATATATATATATACATACATATATATATAGATAGGAAAGTTCATTTGATAAGAAAATTTAATTGAGAAGAAAAAGAAAAAATGGTACAATTATAAAATATTAAATAGTTTTCACTTATCTTATTTATTATCATCTTTGACTAATTAATTAGTCATACAAACTATCATCCTTTACACTAATGTTTTTTTACTACACACATCAAACGGTAACATAATCAAGACTTTAATACACCGGTTCTGAAATGGTTACGGAGGAATCGGTTTCGGGTTGGAACCGATTTTATTTATAAAATGTGGAACCGGGTAGGAACCGACAGGTTTTTTTCAGTGTTATGACAATATACATCATAATACTACAATTAATGAAAAAATACGTCATGTACATGTATGGTAGGCGGCTGATACACATAACACTACTCATAGGAGTACTTGTGCTTTCAAACCAAAATGATACGATATAATGGAATACGACATCACACGTAACCGATTTGATCCGGAACTTGCAGTATAGTCCATATATATTAAAAAATGATGTATAATGGAAAAAGCGTAAAATTTAGACTATTATCGACGCGTTTGTGAATTAAAAACAATTTAAAAAAATTTAAAAAAGGCCCTAAGCGCTGCGCTTTGACCTAAGAGGGGCGCTTTGCCCCCCCCCCCCCCCCCCCAAAAAAAAAAAAACAAAAAAAAAACAAAGCGCCGCTCTATGGCCAAAGCGCGGTGCTTTGATGTAAAGTCAACAGACAAAGCCTAACAGGCTCAGTTCTTGTCTGTTGACTTTACTCAGCGCCGCGCTATGGCCAAAGCGGGGCGCTTTAGTGTAAAGTCAACCGACAGGGACTGACGCGGTCAGACCTTGTCTGTTGCTTTACATCAAAGCGCCCCGCTATGGCCAAAGAGGGGCGCTTTGAGGTTTTTTTTTTTTTTTTTTTTTTTTACATTTTTAAATTTTCGGGCAAAGCGCCCCTCTTAAGTCAAAGCGCAGCGCTTAGGGCCTTTTTTTAATTTTTTAATATTGTTTTTAATTCACAAACGCGTCGATAATAGTATAAATTTTACGTTTTTTTCATTATACATCATTTTTTAATATATATGGACTATACTGCAAGTTCCGGATCAAATCGGTTACGTGTGATGTCGTATTTCATTATATCGTATCATTTTGGTTTGAAAGCACAAGTACTCCTATGAGTAGTGTTATGTGTATCAGCCGCCTACCGTACATGTACATGACGTATTTTTTCATTAATTGTAGTATTATGATGTATATTGTTTGGGAACCACACCAAGCAAGTTAAAACCATCATTTTGCTTGGGAACCACACCAAGCAAGTTAAAACCATCATTTTGCAAGTCCTATCACTTGTCCTCTTTTTTGTCGAAGGGGCATGGTTTCAACAAAAGAAATGACAACACTTTTGACTTGGTGAACCACCTCCACACTCCATATGCAAAGACCTACTCTACATGTTTAGACTCCTAAGACTAGCAATAGTTTTTTTGCATACCTTTTTACTCTTTCTTACTGTCAAAAGTAAGAGGATCAAAATAGTTCAAATATAAAAAATAAAAAAAAATTATAAAAGTATTAATTTCAAACTCAATAAAAAAAAGTCAAAAGTAAGAGGATCAAAATAGTTAAAATATAAAAAATAAAAAAAAAATTACAAAAGTATTAATTTCAAACTCAATAAAAAAATGATTTTGAAACTTGTTACTTTATTCTGTTGTAATACGATTTTGAAACTTTATTATGTAAAAATAAGTCCATAAATCTCTTTAAATCCATATTTGATTAAAATACAAATAGCTAGTATTCCTTATAATGTTCTAAACATATATATATAGATAGGAAAGTTCATTTGAGAAGAAAATTTAATTGAGAAGAAAAAGAAAAAATGGTACAATTATAAAATATTAAATAGTTTTCACTTATCTTATTTATTATCATCTTTGACTAATTAATTAGTCATACAAACTATCATCCTTTACACTAATGTTTTTTTACTACACACATCAAACGGTAACATAATCAAGACTTTAATACACCGGTTCTGAAATGGTTACGGAGGAATCGGTTTCGGGTTGGAACCGATTTTATTTATAAAATGTGGAACCGGGTAGGAACCGACAGGTTTTTTTCAGTGTTATGACAATATACATCATAATACTACAATTAATGAAAAAATACGTCATGTACATGTATGGTAGGCGGCTGATACACATAACACTACTCATAGGAGTACTTGTGCTTTCAAACCAAAATGATACGATATAATGGAATACGACATCACACGTAACCGATTTGATCCGGAACTTGCAGTATAGTCCATATATATTAAAAAATGATGTATAATGGAAAAAGCGTAAAATTTAGACTATTATCGACGCGTTGGTGAATTAAAAACAATTTAAAAAAATTTAAAAAAGGCCCTAAGCGCTGCGCTTTGACCTAAGAGGGGCGCTTTGCCCCCCCCCCCCCCCAAAAAAAAAAAACAAAGCGCCGCTCTATGGCCAAAGCGCGGTGCTTTGATGTAAAGTCAACAGACAAAGCCTGACAGGCTCAGTTCTTGTCTGTTGACTTTACTCAGCGCCGCGCTATGGCCAAAGCGGGGCGCTTTGGTGTAAAGTCAACCGACAGGGACTGACGCGGTCAGACCTTGTCTGTTGCTTTACATCAAAGCGCCCCGCTATGGCCAAAGAGGGGCGCTTTGAGGTTTTTTTTTTTTTTTTTTTTTTTTACATTTTTAAATTTTCGGGCAAAGCGCCCCTCTTAAGTCAAAGCGCAGCGCTTAGGGCCTTTTTTTAATTTTTTAATATTGTTTTTAATTCACAAACGCGTCGATAATAGTATAAATTTTACGTTTTTTTCATTATACATCATTTTTTAATATATATGGACTATACTGCAAGTTCCGGATCAAATCGGTTACGTGTGATGTCGTATTTCATTATATCGTATCATTTTGGTTTGAAAGCACAAGTACTCCTATGAGTAGTGTTATGTGTATCAGCCGCCTACCGTACATGTACATGACGTATTTTTTCATTAATTGTAGTATTATGATGTATATTGTTTGGGAACCACACCAAGCAAGTTAAAACCATCATTTTGCTTGGGAACCACACCAAGCAAGTTAAAACCATCATTTTGCAAGTCCTATCACTTGTCCTCTTTTTTGTCGAAGGGGCATGGTTTCAACAAAAGAAATGACAACACTTTTGACTTGGTGAACCACCTCCACACTCCATATGCAAAGACCTACTCTACATGTTTAGACTCCTAAGACTAGCAATAGTTTTTTTGCATACCTTTTTACTCTTTCTTACTGTCAAAAGTAAGAGGATCAAAATAGTTCAAATATAAAAAATAAAAAAAAATTATAAAAGTATTAATTTCAAACTCAATAAAAAAAAGTCAAAAGTAAGAGGATCAAAATAGTTAAAATATAAAAAATAAAAAAAAATTACAAAAGTATTAATTTCAAACTCAATAAAAAAAATGATTTTGAAACTTGTTACTTTATTCTGTTGTAATACGATTTTGAAACTTTATTATGTAAAAATAAGTCCATAAATCTCTTTAAATCCATATTTGATTAAAATACAAATAGCTAGTATTCCTTATAATGTTCTAAACATATATATATAGATAGGAAAGTTCATTTGAGAAGAAAATTTAATTGAGAAGAAAAAGAAAAAATGGTACAATTATAAAATATTAAATAGTTTTCACTTATCTTATTTATTATCATCTTTGACTAATTAATTAGTCATACAAACTATCATCCTTTACACTAATGTTTTTTTACTACACACATCAAACGGTAACATAATCAAGATTTTAATACACCGGTTCTGAAATGGTTACGGAGGAATCGGTTTCGGGTTGGAACTGATTTTATTTATAAAATGTGGAACCGGGTAGGAACCGACAGGTTTTTTTCAGTGTTATGACAATATACATCATAATACTACAATTAATGAAAAAATACGTCATGTACATGTATGGTAGGCGGCTGATACACATAACACTACTCATAGGAGTACTTGTGCTTTCAAACCAAAATGATACGATATAATGGAATACGACATCACACGTAACCGATTTGATCCGGAACTTGCAGTATAGTCCATATATATTAAAAAATGATGTATAATGGAAAAAGCGTAAAATTTAGACTATTATCGACGCGTTTGTGAATTAAAAACAATTTAAAAAAATTTAAAAAAGGCCCTAAGCGCTGCGCTTTGACCTAAGAGGGGCGCTTTGCCCCCCCCCCCCCAAAAAAAAAAAAACAAAAAAAAACAAAGCGCCGCTCTATGGCCAAAGCGCGGCGCTTTGATGTAAAGTCAACAGACAAAGCCTGACAGGCTCAGTTCTTGTCTGTTGACTTTACTCAGCGCCGCGCTATGGCCAAAGCGGGGCGCTTTGGTGTAAAGTCAACCGACAAGGACTGACGCGGTCAGACCTTGTCTGTTGCTTTACATCAAAGCGCCCCGCTATGGCCAAAGAGGGGCGCTTTGAGGTTTTTTTTTTTTTTTTTTTTTTACATTTTTAAATTTTCGGGCAAAGCGCCCCTCTTAAGTCAAAGCGCAGCGCTTAGGGCCTTTTTTTAATTTTTTAATATTGTTTTTAATTCACAAACGCGTCGATAATAGTATAAATTTTACGTTTTTTTCATTATACATCATTTTTTAATATATATGGACTATACTGCAAGTTCCGGATCAAATCGGTTACGTGTGATGTCGTATTTCATTATATCGTATCATTTTGGTTTGAAAGCACAAGTACTCCTATGAGTAGTGTTATGTGTATCAGCCGCCTACCGTACATGTACATGACGTATTTTTTCATTAATTGTAGTATTATGATGTATATTGTTTGGGAACCACACCAAGCAAGTTAAAACCATCATTTTGCTTGGGAACCACACCAAGCAAGTTAAAACCATCATTTTGCAAGTCCTATCACTTGTCCTCTTTTTTGTCGAAGGGGCATGGTTTCAACAAAAGAAATGACAACACTTTTGACTTGGTGAACCACCTCCACACTCCATATGCAAAGACCTACTCTACATGTTTAGACTCCTAAGACTAGCAATAGTTTTTTTGCATACCTTTTTACTCTTTCTTACTGTCAAAAGTAAGAGGATCAAAATAGTTCAAATATAAAAAATAAAAAAAAATTATAAAAGTATTAATTTCAAACTCAATAAAAAAAAGTCAAAAGTAAGAGGATCAAAATAGTTAAAATATAAAAAATAAAAAAAAAATTACAAAAGTATTAATTTCAAACTCAATAAAAAAATGATTTTGAAACTTGTTACTTTATTCTGTTGTAATACGATTTTGAAACTTTATTATGTAAAAATAAGTCCATAAATCTCTTTAAATCCATATTTGATTAAAATACAAATAGCTAGTATTCCTTATAATGTTCTAAACATATATATATAGATAGGAAAGTTCATTTGAGAAGAAAATTTAATTGAGAAGAAAAAGAAAAAATGGTACAATTATAAAATATTAAATAGTTTTCACTTATCTTATTTATTATCATCTTTGACTAATTAATTAGTCATACAAACTATCATCCTTTACACTAATGTTTTTTTACTACACACATCAAACGGTAACATAATCAAGACTTTAATACACCGGTTCTGAAATGGTTACGGAGGAATCGGTTTCGGGTTGGAACTGATTTTATTTATAAAATGTGGAACCGGGTAGGAACCGACAGGTTTTTTTCAGTGTTATGACAATATACATCATAATACTACAATTAATGAAAAAATACGTCGTGTACATGTATGGTAGGCGGCTGATACACATAACACTACTCATAGGAGTACTTGTGCTTTCAAACCAAAATGATACGATATAATGGAATACGACATCACACGTAACCGATTTGATCCGGAACTTGCAGTATAGTCCATATATATTAAAAAATGATGTATAATGGAAAAAGCGTAAAATTTAGACTATTATCGACGCGTTTGTGAATTAAAAACAATTTAAAAAAATTTAAAAAAGGCCCTAAGCGCTGCGCTTTGACCTAAGAGGGGCGCTTTGCCCCCCCCCCCCCCCCAAAAAAAAAAAACAAAAAAAAACAAAGCGCCGCTCTATGGCCAAAGCGCGGCGCTTTGATGTAAAGTCAACAGACAAAGCCTGACAGGCTCAGTTCTTGTCTGTTGACTTTACTCAGCGCCGCGCTATGGCCAAAGCGGGGCGCTTTGGTGTAAAGTCAACCGACAAGGACTGACGCGGTCAGACCTTGTCTGTTGCTTTACATCAAAGCGCCCCGCTATGGCCAAAGAGGGGCGCTTTGAGGTTTTTTTTTTTTTTTTTTTTTACATTTTTAAATTTTCGGGCAAAGCGCCCCTCTTAAGTCAAAGCGCAGCGCTTAGGGCCTTTTTTTAATTTTTTAATATTGTTTTTAATTCACAAACGCGTCGATAATAGTATAAATTTTACGTTTTTTTCATTATACATCATTTTTTAATATATATGGACTATACTGCAAGTTCCGGATCAAATCGGTTACGTGTGATGTCGTATTTCATTATATCGTATCATTTTGGTTTGAAAGCACAAGTACTCCTATGAGTAGTGTTATGTGTATCAGCCGCCTACCGTACATGTACATGACGTATTTTTTCATTAATTGTAGTATTATGATGTATATTGTTTGGGAACCACACCAAGCAAGTTAAAACCATCATTTTGCTTGGGAACCACACCAAGCAAGTTAAAACCATCATTTTGCAAGTCCTATCACTTGTCCTCTTTTTTGTCGAAGGGGCATGGTTTCAACAAAAGAAATGACAACACTTTTGACTTGGTGAACCACCTCCACACTCCATATGCAAAGACCTACTCTACATGTTTAGACTCCTAAGACTAGCAATAGTTTTTTTGCATACCTTTTTACTCTTTCTTACTGTCAAAAGTAAGAGGATCAAAATAGTTCAAATATAAAAAATAAAAAAAAATTATAAAAGTATTAATTTCAAACTCAATAAAAAAAAGTCAAAAGTAAGAGGATCAAAATAGTTAAAATATAAAAAATAAAAAAAAATTACAAAAGTATTAATTTCAAACTCAATAAAAAAAATGATTTTGAAACTTGTTACTTTATTCTGTTGTAATACGATGTTCCTTGTGTGATTCAAAACATATTTTGGTTGGTTTGACTTTGTCGGGTCAAATTGTAATGGTACATTGTGTAATTCAAGGCTTGAATTGGTCATTTGACTTTGCAGGGTCAAACTTAATGGGTCATTTGACTTTGTAGGGTCAAACAACATTTTGGTGATTTTAAAACATTTTGGCGGGAATCAATAAACGTACTCAGGGACTAAATTTTCAGTTATTAGAAACCACAGAAATATCAACCCAAAGGGTATAACTGTCATTTCCCATTGAACCCAACAGAAATATGATGTCATCAGACAACATGTTCCTAAATTAATGCATATTGGAAACGTCAGGATGTGAAAATGATGAATTTTCATAATAGGGTTGAAAAGCGTCAATGTCAGTAAACCACAGGGACGCAAATTGCAATTACTCATTTTCTTTCGTTTTTTCCAATTAAAATACCTTCTTAAAATTCTTATACTGCAACGTACGCGTACGGGCCATAATATTTTTTTTTATCTATGTTTCAATACTTATAACCGCCTTGCTACAAGCCTACAACTGCATACGTTTCTTTTAATCATATGGCAACGCCGCCACGTGCAGGTAAGGGTGTTAATTTCTGACTCGACTCGAAACATGATACTAACCTAACACGAAATTCATGGGTTTGGGTTTAGTCTAAACGGGCTCGGGTTAGTTTCAGGTTGAACCTGCAAACCCATTTAGCTAAACAGGTCGGGTTCGGGTCAGCCCGATCAGGCTGGTGGGTTAACCTGTAGGTCCACTCGGAGGATCAAGTTTACCTACTTCCTTGTTTGTTAACACAAATACGAGTGCGGAATCCACGTAGTTATGCAAACCGAAGCAAAGAAATGCAAAACACATGTCACCTTAACAACATGCGTAACGAAGTTCGCAAACGTTCCCTTAACCATGTGAATGTCAACGTACGGCCGCCGCAAAGTGCAGGGTACTTTCCTCGTTTTTTTTTTTTTGTTTATCATCGATAATATAATAACTATTGGGATACTTCATGCTACACGACGGAAATTCAGTCAGTATCGGCTCTGTTCGTTACGATACAAGCACTCATTATAGCAACTAAAAGAGAAGACATAAATAATAAAGCCGTAATACGCTAAAAGGATATCGACATGTGTTCTACATCGATCGGGAACAATAAAAACGAATATCGGTACCATGTTGTTTGGTCAAAATCGGTTTGTTTTGTTAGGGTACCGACACTCATAAAGCCTATAGTAACAAAACACTTTTATTTGAATTAGTTTATGTGTCCGTCTAACATATATAAAACTTATGAGTATATATATTTGAAATAATTGATCCAAGACAACTTCTTCTTAGACCTATGAATATCAAGCCGTAGTTATCTAAATTTACCTCTTTCACCGGCGTTTTTATAATTGATGTTGGTGGTAGAAATTTTAAAATAACTATAATTCCCCGCGTTACGGGGTCGGGTTTTTTTAAAGTGATTTGAGTGTATGATATTTTTTTTTAAAAAAAATTGCAATTGTTTTGAATAGAAAACAATGACCGATTACATTTCCAACTCTTTGGATACTTCCAAAGTTGTTTGAGAAATCAATTGTAGTCGGATCCCATGGTATGTTAATGCGGTTAAACCCACATTTTACCGCAATTTTGTATTTATTAATCATAGTTGGATCTTTTTATTGAACGGAAAATTTTTAAACCCCTTAATTCCAATCGAAGTCGGATCGCATGGACTGTTTCAAATCGAACTTTTCAACTAACTATAAACTTTTAGTAAATATACACATGACACAAATACTAAACTCATATGACTTCATAAAAATTAATTCTGTTTGTTATTCATTTTAATTATAAAATAAGGATGTTACCTTGAAAATAAAATTAATTAAATAAATATAGAAATCATGAAATTGCAACAATATTAATTTAGATTTTTTCATGTAAATATACGTATAAATTAATGAGACGACATCACGTTCCACATGATTGAATATGATTATGTTTGTAAGTCACCTACATGTCAATATAGTTTTCACTGTAGCGAAGAACTTCTCCAATTATATCTAAACATTAATTAAAGACTTCATATAATGTCACATAACATTATCAATATCTCCTACAATCTCTCATTTTTTTATTTATTTAATGCCACATGCATTCTCTCCCACAATCTCATTTTTTATTTGTGTTTTATTTAATAGATTAATATAATCTAATCTAACCCACCTCCTTCAATTTAATTTTTTAGAAAAATAATCATCTGTCTTTTATCATTTTTCTATTATTATCGAAAATTATCTATACTATCTATAATAAGAGATTATGAGCTTATGTAAATCTGCTTACTTGTCAACTTCTAAGCTATGCCACATGGAGTTGCTGATGTCATAATTCCGTTTACAATATTTATATCTACATAAATCTATTTCAAATATATAATCTGATTTTATTATTATAAAAAAAAGGTTTTCTTTAGGAGGGAACTTTGAAATTGCATGGGGAGGAGAAATTGCCATTAATGCACTGCAAGAAGTAATCATATCTTTCTCTCTCCTTCTTCTTCACACTTTTTATTCAAACTTTATTCTCATTATGTAACTTCACCGATTCCATTTCACCATTTTCTTCTCATTTCAAAATGTCCTCATCTTCTGTGCAAACTATGTCATCCGGCAAGAAATCCGACGGTGAACCACCATCTTTGTCACTCAGTTTCATTGATGATTTAAATCCGTCTAAAGATATGTGGAATCTCAAGTGTCGAATCATCCGGAAATGGGTTCAGTCCTTTCGGATGGATCTGATCTTGCTCGATGAGAAGGTATTAGTGTTTGTCAAGCATCTTTGATGTTTTTTTACTCTTTTTATCATTTTCATTTTGAGTTTTGTGTAATTTAGGGTTAGACAAAAAGAAACAAAGAAGAAAATCTGTTTGTTTGTTTTTTTTATGCGAAATAGATGATTATTGTAAATTGACTGTTTGTTTGTTTGTTTAAAGAAAGAAATATGGCTTTTTGTTTGTTTTTTGGATCCTTGATAATTTAGGGTTAGATATAAAGAACCAAAGATGAATATTTGTTTGGTTTGTTTATGGTCCTTCATAGATGATTATTGTTTACTGTTTTGTTTGTTTGTTTTAGGGTTATATGGTTATTTATTTTCTGTTTTGTGTAATTTAGGGTTGGTTTTTGGTCATTTATAGATACTTACTGTTTGTTTCCCTGTTATAGGATTAGGCACAATGAAACAAACATGAATATTAGTTACTTATTTATCCTTCATATGTTGAGACTTTAGCCACATGTACCTTTTATATTTTTTTGAGATACTGTTTGTTTGTTTGTTTCTAAAGTATGTGCTTTCACTTATTTTTCATGGCCGTAAGATTCAGGCAGGGATTAAGGCTCCATTGATACCTGTGTTTATCTCACAGCTTCATGAGGATGAAGTTGTTATTCTCTCCAGATTTGGTGTTGGAGAAAACACTGATGCTTACAAAGTTATTAACCATGGTTACAAGATTAACTTTTACCGATGTACGGTTGTTACACGTGCGAATGGTTGGCAATGTGTTGATTACGGATTTAATTTCATCGCACATTCACACGTTCTTAATGGAGATGGAAAAGATCTGCTCACGTGCGGTATGACTGTTTCTGATAATCTGATATATGTTTTGCCTCCCTTTTCAATGTCAATAATTTCTGTTGCTATGTTTACCATTTTAGATGTTGCTGGAATTGTTGTCTCGTGTGGAGATATGGAAATCTTTCCTAACGAAATAAAAAATATGAATTTGGATCTTCAAGATGTCCAGTAAATTCTAATTTGTCATTTATATAAATTTGTTTGTGTGTTATGATTGTATTTAATACAATACCAATGATTAGTGTATTTTATATAAAAGTTCATTAAATGGTTGTTCTTATTTAATACAATACCAATGATTAGATTATTTTATATATAAGATTCTTTATTGCATTTAATGGTATATTAATAGTAAATTACTAGTAAATCATATACTATATTCACAGTAAATGAGTGTATGAACTTTCAATGCTGTTCTTTTAATGCTATTCTTTGAGTTAAATCATCTACTATATGCTGTTCTTATAAGTTGGCTATTTGGTCGCGTTATAATAACTTTATTGTTGTAACCAATAGATTGGTAAAACCTAACAACCTAACAACCTTTAACCACTGTTATAATGATCCATGGCAGTATCTTTGTGTTGCTCCCCCATCTAACAACCTAACAACCTTTAACCACTGTTACATATACCTACTGCTAGCTAAGGTCTGATACTATTACAACAGACAAAGTAAACAACTGTTTCTTCATTCCACTGCTTCATTCCAAGCAGGGCTTTGGTCTTTAGTAGCACTTGACTTAGGGCAGTAGATTAAATAGCAGCACTTTGTCTTCAGCTGTTGTTGTACACAAGCAGTACTTAATGGAGTATGGACAGCAGTTGTAGTATATAAACAGTGGATGAGGGCCATCAGATGTTATAACCACTTTAAAGGGGAAAGTCTAATGCAAACAGCTGCTTAAGAGATATACACTGATGTGAACCAGTTTTTGGCTCTTATTATCTGTTTCTCACAAGAACGCAAATGATTGTATTAACTTTTAATGCTGTTCTTTTATCTTTTTCTTTTAGGGGAGAGGTAGTCCGTTGTACTTTATGGAATGCGTATGCACAAGAATTTAATGATTTTTTGTCTCAAAACTCTCCGAATGAGACTGTGATGGCTGTCATTCAGCATGCGAGGATTAGGAAGTGGCAGGGTAATTTATATTTGACTGATTTATTTCGTTTAGTTTTCCCAATCTCTATTTTGTTACATTTTTAAGAACATTTTTTTATTTCTTTAGTGATTTGTAATGAATTGTTGGATATGTATATTATTTCTTGCAGGTCAATATACTGTTCAGAGTGATAAGTTTGGAAGTCGTCTATTTCTCAACCAAGAAATTGATGAGATTAATGAACTTCGCAAGAGGTACTATCCGTGATTTATATTTCATATTTTTCATGTTTTTATTAACATAAGTGTGAGTATTAACTCTAATTGTGTTTTTATTTTTATAGTCTTTTAGTGAAACAATTTGAAGCTGGTGCTTCTTCTTCTCAAACCATTCTTTCATCTCAGAGTGTATTTCCAGTCCGTCAAGAATTTCTAATTGAGACTCCTAAGAGACATGTTGATGAAATTATTGAGATTGATAGTGTACGAATAATTCTATATACATTCATAGGCATTTTAATTTTGTTAATGTTTTCTATGTTTTATCAATTGAGCATGTTAATAAAGCTTTATCTGTGATATTGTAGGGAATGTCATGTGTGGTAGTTGCAACGATCAAAATTGTTCAACAAAACTATGGATGGTTTTATCCGGCATGTCGAGACTGTAACAAGAAGGTGTTGACCAAAATTGAGTACTTACAATATGCTAAAACCATTTCTGATGAGGTCATGAATCTGTCACCTGCTTCATTGGTTTGTCCGAAATGCGATAAAGAATGCACATCGATAACCATAAAGTAAGTTAACGTCCGATCTTTTTATGTCCAGAACTGCTATGGTTTTTGCTGTAATTTATTTGGCATTTATTACAGGCTCCAAGTACATCTGAGAGTGCAAGATGAAACTGGCAGCGTTTCTTTTGTGATGTTTGATAAAGATGTAATGAAGCTTATTGGTTCAACTGCGAATGATATAAGGGAACGCCAAGTGAAGCTCGATGATACTGAAACTTTTCCCCATGAAATATCACGGTTGGTCGAAAAGAAGTTGGCGTTTAAAATTGAAGTTTCTGATTACAACCTTAACCATGACTACCACGTCTACACTATCCAAAAAGTATGTGATGATCCGGACATAATTGCTGAATTAGTTGGTGGTAATGGAAATGCTCTTGAGGTTGCTGATGAGGTAAGAGTTTTTGTATATCTTATATTGATTTATTTTTTTCTTCCCAATTTTTGTAGTTTAAATATCTTAGTTAAATTCCCTTTTGGTAATATTTTGATATTAGGTGTTTAGTCAAGAAGGTTCAGAAATTAAAGTTGTTCAATTATCTGAATCCTCACAGATGGCCGGTGCTGATATTTCAAAGGTGAATAAGAATTCTACAGTTTTGTTTTTTGGTTTAGTATAGATTATATTACATTATTTGATACCTTAGTAGTTGTTTTGTGATTTAATTGAAGGATGTTGTATCTGTTATGGCCGACTCTTCCGTTGTCGAAGCCGAGAAGGATTCGGCCACTAGTCCTAATGGTAAACGTTCGTTGCAGGATGTGGAAGGTCAAAATGTTGGGGAACTCTCTTCTAACAACAAAAGGAGCCGGAGGAAGCCATCTAGGCTTAACACTTAGCTTCTTTCACGTCGTTATATTTTGATATTTAAGCAAACCTATGTTTTTGGTATGTACTTAAGTACGTGGTTGTTTGAAGTTTGGTTGTCGTTGGTAAGTGTTAAACTACTCAAACAGTTGTTTTCTATGTTTTAGATGTTGGTAACTTATGAACTTGGAACATGTGGTAAACCATTATGTGGTTTACTTTTTTGTATTATGCTGGGAAATATAATCTTTGCTTATAATGTGTGTTTTGATTTGTGAATATAGTATATGAGATGTCTAAATTAGTTTGACATAGTCTAAATTCTACTTTTTTAATATAGAATTTGAATGTATCTTCAGCAGTTGTTGTACACAAGCAGTACTTAAGGGACAGCAGTTGTAGTATACAAACAGTGGATGAGGGCCATCAGATGTTATAACCATTTTAAAGGGGAAAGTCTAATGCAAACAGCTGCTTATGATGAATCCACTGATGTGAACCAGTTTTGGCTCTTTTTAGTTGTTCCTGTTTAACCACTGTTACATATAACTACTGCTAGCTAAACACTGATACTATTACAATAGACAAAGTAAACAACTGTTTCTTCATTCCACTGCTTCAGTCCAAGCAGGGCTTTGGTCTTTAGCAGCACTTGAGTTAGGGCAGTAGATTAAATAGCAGGACTTTGTCTTGAGCAGTTGTTGTACACAAGCAGTGCTTAATGGACAGCAGTTGTAGTGTACAAACAGTGGATGAGGCCCATCAGATGTTATAAACACTTTAAAGGGGAAAGTCTAATGCAAACAGCTACTTATGATGAATCCACTGATGTGAACTATATTGTTTGGCTCTTATGAATCAACAGTGAATAAGCTTTTGACAAATGTTTTGAGCATCTGCGGTTCTGATGAAAGGAATGATTTAAAGTCTAATGCAAACAGCTGCTTATGATGAATCCACTGATGTGAACCAGTTTTGGCTCTTATTATCGTTCCTCTTTAACCACTGTTACATATAACTACGGCTAGCTAAACACTGATACTATTACAATAGACAAAGTAAACCGCTGTTTCTTCATTCCACTGCTTCAGTCCAAGCCGGGCTTTGGTCTTTAGCAGCACTTGAATTAGGGCAGTAGATTAAATAGCAGCACTTTGTCTTCAATTTTCGTTATATTTTTTGAGTTAAATCGATTTTCGTTATGACAGGATATAATTCATAAATATAATTCTTTGAGTTAAACTTCAAGTTTAAATAAGTTGGCTATTTGGTCGCGTTATAGTAACTTCATTGTAGTAACCAATACATTGGTCAAACCAAGACAAGGATGATTAAAAAATATATAGTATTTAAATCCATATAAATTATGATGTTTCTAAGGGGTCCAACGAATTCCTAATAAAACCAAGACAAAAATGTTTAGAAACATGTAGTAGTTAAATCCATATAAATTTCTTGGTGCATATAAATTATCGGACAATGTGACTCGGTAAAAATCTATCATTAAACTTCAACTCCAAAATATAAATCTTGTGGATCGCGTTGTAATAACTTTATTGTAGGAACCAATATATTGGTAAAACCAAGACAAGGATGATAAAAAAATATATACTATTTAAATCCATAGAAATTATGGATTTTTCAGTTTCACTTGGTTATATTTTTTATACAAAACCAAAGGGCCCCAAATTTGGCTTAAATTTGCAATTAAATGGTCTAATTCTTTCAATAATTTCTGGCCCATAAGTTGTGAACCATAAAATCCTGTCAAAGGCCTACAAAATGAATCAGGTATGTTAAATCACCATTTCATATTGTCCACTATGTTTATAGCTTCTTTTTCGAATGAATCAAAGTGAAGATTACAAATTAGCGCCAAAAAACTCAACCTATAATTCAAGACACTCTTAGTTTGGAAGCAATCGATGAACACTAAATGGTAGGTTTTTCTATCTCATTTGTTTAAATCTATTCTCAATATTTGATGTGATCATCCACTTATTTAGGTAGGTTTTAAATAGGGATCTTCAGTCACCACTAGCTGTTGAGAATAAATGTTTTTTTGGACAGTGATTACAATAATCACCTATAGCTAGCCCTAAATCACACATATGTGCTCAATTCTTATGTACAGTTATGGAGAGTAAAAAGAATTTGATACCAAGACATAGAGAGTATTTTCCACAGTGCAGTCCCCAACAGTCCAAAGAATCAAGGAAGATAAGAAAGTCTATCTTGAATAAGCGTAGAAACAGGGGTGTGGTTCAATTTGTACAGACACCTCCTATTATTGATACACTTCTGGGCAATGTTACTATCACAAAAAACGATAATGGAGGTATGTTTTTTATGGTCATTTTTTTAAATAAATATATATATGTAATGTTATATTAGTTGAAATCAGTTTCTTGATATATATCAACAAGTATTATCAAAAGGTGTCTACGAAGCTTCAACTCTACATTACACGTCATGCAGTGTAAATCAGAAACAAAGGGTAATGTCGTTGGAATGCTCTTCTAAAAAAATGGGTAAACAACTCTTGTGCTACTTTTCTAATTATCTTACAACATGATTGTTGTTGTTTATTGAATATGTCTATGTAAAATATGTGAAAATTATAAGTGTTTGTAGCATAAATTAACCAGATCTCTTCATGTACAGCATGTCACACGCCCGACAATTTAGATCGAACATGTGTTAGTACAATCCCTCTGACTTCATCGAGTCTTGGTAAGGTTATAAATCTTATTTTTTTAAGGTATGCTATCCGATTTGACCTTGTCCCTTTGTTTGAATTTTAGGACAATCTGGAAAGGCTAATTATGGTGTTTATGACTCTAGAAAGAGGAAACAAAGTTTGAAAACCATGGATATAAGTAAATTTGATTTATCCATTGTAGCTGATTTAAGCAGGACATCTTCAATGGTCACTCCTCTTCAACCATCAAATCATAAAATTGATAGAAGTCCATTAACAGATATTACAAACTGTATGCTATATACACTTTTGTTATTACTGTTAATCATTTATTGAATGTTAATGTAAGTTTGATAACTTTTATAAATTTTGTCTTGCAAGTGGACCGTGTTACAGTAAGGTCCCGTCGAAGTGATATTCCAACTCCTCGGAATATTAACATTAGAACTTCTCGACAGTTGCCAAAATGTTCCGTAGTAGCGTTTAGTGGTATGTGTTTTACTTTTAATGCAAAACTAAATATAGGTTTCTGAGTCACTATATTTGTCGAATCTATTGCTTATCTTCCTATTTGTTGTAAGCGATGTTAATTTGCCTTTTCCAAAATGAAACGGCAGGAAAAGAAAATTCCTACCCTGGTGAAAGGTCTAAGTTTGATGATCCCGATTCGGAGGATTG
>JARYGA010001296.1:0-33466 GCA_030545235.1 Helianthus tuberosus | reverse complement strand
AAAAAATCTAGTACAAAAAAATCTACCACAAAAAATATAGTACAAAAATTATAGCACGAAAAAATTTAGCAAAAAAAAATGTAGTACAAAAAAATCTAGCACAAAAAATTGAGAAAAAAAAGTTTAAGACAAAATTTCAGGAAAAAAATTTAGCACAAAAATATAGTACAAAAATTCAGCACAAAAAAATGTTATACACCATAGAAACACAACACATTTTAGTGGGTTTTTTAGTCTTCATATTTTATATAGCATTATGGTACTCAAATTAAAGATAAAAAGACGCTCGATTTTACGATGAAATTTTTATGAAAAAATAATGTCGTATAAAAAAGTTATGAACGTTTAAAAAATGAGGGTGAAATATTCATCTGCTTTGCATGTGGAGAGAGAAAGTCCATAAATAGAATTTTCCCAAGATACCCTTGCACTCCTCCTTTCTCCTACACTTTCATCTTAACCATTGATTTGAAAAATGAATGGTTAAGATTTATTCTCATCCTAATTAGGCAAAATAAACTTTTTATTTGATCTTACCCATATATATATATATATATATAGGGAGCCGTATATATATATCCCCTATATATATATATATAACTTTCTCTCTCCACATGCAAGACACATGCATATTTCACCCCTATTTTTTAAACGTTCATAACTTTTTTATACGACATTATTTTTTCATAAAAATTTCAACGTAAAATCGAGCGTCTTTTTATCTTTAATTTCAGTACCATATTGCTATATAAAATATGAATACTAAAAAAACCCACTAAAATGTGTTTTATTTCTATGTTGTATAACATTTTTTGTGCTGGATTTTTTATTTTTGTACTAAATTTTTTATACTTAATTTTTTTGTCTTAATTTTTTTTTCTCTATTTTTTGTACTGGATTTTTTTATACTACATTTTTTTGCTGAATTTTTTTTTTGTGCTATATTTTTTGTACTATATTTTTTTGTGCTATATTTTTTTGTACTACATTTTTTGTGCTATATTTTTTGTACTAGATTTTTTGTGCTATATTTTTTTGAACTAGATTTTTTGTGCTAGATTTTTTTGTACTAGATTTTTTGTGCTAGATTTTTTTGTACTAGATTTTTTTTTGTATTTTGAAAAAACAAAAGGGGCGCCACATGTCAATTTCATTCCTATTTATAAGGACCAAAATGCCCTTGATTCTTACTTATTAGGAGTGCCACATGTCATCATCACAATCCTTCTTAGGCTACTTAGGCAAAATTCACTTTTTAGTGGATCCTTCCCCGTAAGATCAAATAAAAAGTTTATTTTGCCTAAGTAGGATGAGAAGGATTCTTAACCATTCATTTTTCAAATCAATGGTTAATTTGAAAGTGTAGGAGAAAGGAGGAGTGCCAGGGTATCTTGGGAAAATCTAATTTATGGACTTTCTCTCTCCACATGCAAGGCACATGCATATTTCACCCTCATTTTTTAAACGTTCATAACTTTTTTATATGACATTATTTTTTTCATAAAAATTTCACCGTAAAATCGAGCGTCTTTTTATCTTTAATTTGAGTACCATATTTTATATAAAATAATAAGAATAAAAAAACCCACTTAAATGTGTTGTATTTCTATGTTTTATAACATTTTTTTTGCTGAATTTTTGTACTATATTTTTGTGCTAATTTTTTTGTGTTGAATTTTTTTTGTCTTAAATTTTTTTGTCTTAAATTTTTTTTCCTCAATTTTTTGTGCTGGATTTTTTTGTACTACATTTTTTTGCTGAATTTTTTCGTGCTATATTTTTTTGTACTATATTCTTTTGTACTATATTTTTTGTGCTATATTTTTTGTACTAGATTTTTTGTGCTAGATTTTTTGTACTAGTTTTTTTTTTGTGCTAGATTTTTTTGTACTATATTTTTTTTGTATTTTTAAAAAATTAAAGGGGTGTCACATGTCATTTTCACTCCTATTTATAAGGAACAAAATGCCCTTTATTCCTACTTATTTGGGGTGCCACATGTCATCATCACAATCATTCTTAGGCTACTTAGGCAAAATCCACTTTTTAGTAGATCCTTCCCTTATATATATATATATATATATATATATAGGGGATCGCTAGAATGAGAACCACCACGAGTTATGAGAACCGCGAGAACCACGTGCCACGGGGGGGGGGGGGGGGGGGGCGTTGACCACGATTTTTTTTTTTACAACTAGATGCGTATATTTTAACAACATCCGTAAAAAAAAATTCAAACGGCGCGGCCGAGGGGGTAGTTTTTTACACCCAAAGTTTGGTGTTTTTATTTTTTTTTTGTTTTTTCTTTTTTTTTACAAACTTTGGGTGTAAAAAACTACCCCCTCGGCCGCGCCGTTTGAAATTTTTTTTTTACGGATGTTGTTAAAATATACGCATCTAGTTGTAAAAAAAAATCGTGGTCAACGCCCCCCCGTGGCACGTGGTTCTCGCGGTTCTCATAACTCGTGGTGGTTATCATTCTAGCGGCTCCATATATATATATATATATATAGGATAAGGATCATGTGAGAAGTAGTAGGCTAAATGAGAAACTTGAGAAGCATTCTGTACCACACATTTTCCTTAAGAAAAAAAATGCAAAAAAAGGTTAAAAAATGCAATTTTTTTTTTTTTTTTTTTGGAAAAATCGCAGCTTTTTCTTTAAGAATTAATTTTTTTTTTAATTTTTTTTTTGGATTTATACACATGTGTATATTGTTAATCTTTTAACTATACATATATGTATATTGTCCATTATACATATATGTATATACATGTTTAAAATTGAAAAATAAGTGTTATTTAGGGTTTAGCATTAGTATTTAGGGTTTAGCATTAGGGTTTAGGGTTTAGCTTTATGGTTTAGGGTTTAGCTTTAGGGTTTAACATTAGGGTTTAGCATTAGGGTTTAGCAATAGTATTTAGGGTTTAGTATTAGGGTTTAGCTTTTGGGTTTAGCATTAGGGTTTAGCTTTTGGGTTTAACTTTAACTTTTGGGTTTAGCTTTATCTTTAGGGTTTATATTAGGGTTTAGCATTAAGGGTTTAGCTTTAGTGTTTAGTTTTAGCTTTTGGGTTTAGCTTTAGGGTTTAGCTTTAGGGTTTAGAGTTTAGGGTTTAGCATTAAGGTTTAGCTTTAGTGTTTATGGTTTAAGATTAACGATATACACATTTTTTCAATTTTAAACATGTATATACATATATGTATAATTGACAATATACATATATGTATAGTTAAAAGATTAACAATATACACATGTGTATAAATCCAAAAAAATGTTTTTTTTTTTTTTTAATTTTTTTTAATCCTTAAAGAAAAAGCTGTGATTTTTCAAAAAAAAAAAAAAAAAAAAAAAAAAAAATTTTTGCATTTTTTTCACATTTTTTTAACATTTTTTGCTTAAGGAAAATGTGTGGTGCAGATTGCTTCTCAAGTTTCTCAAATAGGGTGGACTTCTCTTAGGATCCCTATATATATATATATATATATATAGGGAGAAGATCATGCGAGAACCACCTCTTATTGTGAGAACCGCGAGAACCAATGTGAACACACAAAAAATGCCTAAAAATAGCTAAAAATCACACAAAATTTTTTTTTTTTGATTTTTTTAATATTTTTTAGGTTAAAATCGCTACTTTTCGAAGCCAAAAAAATTTTTTTTTTTCATTTTTTTTTTGGCTTCGAAAAGTAGCGATTTTAACCTAAAAAATATTAAAAAAATAAAAAAAAAAGTTTTAGATTTTTTTTTATTTTTTTAGATTTATTTTAGATTTTTTTAGGTTTTTTGGGGGTTTAGTTTTTAGCATTTTAGCTTGGGGGGGGGGGGTGGGGGGGTTTAGGTTTTTTGGGGGGGGGGGTGGGGTTAGTTTTTTTTTAGGTTTTTTTTAGCTTGGGGGGGGGGGGGGGGTGGGGGTTAGGTTTTTTTTTAGGTTTTTTTAGCTATTTTAGGTTGTGTTCACATTGGTTCTCAAGGTTCTCACAATAAGGGTGGTCATCGCATGAGCCCCTCCCTATATATATATGGTCAAGATTTAGAGAAAATGGTGGAAAGTGTGAGAACGTTTAGGGATCGTCCGATCTAGACAATCTATGTACTAGATTGGCGCGGTGGCGTTATCGTAAATAACTTAAATTTTATTACGTAGATGCGCTTCATTAAGGGTAAAACATCCTTTCTCACATAAAACGCCGTTGAAATATAAAACACCAAATAAATACAAAACGTCAATTGTATCACTGCGTAGTTTTTTCTGTGTTTTTATTTAAGCTATCAAGCTACAAAGACGCCATAAAATGTAAAACAGCATAATATATAAACGCCAAGCCTTACATCCGGATAAATGTTAATTGCATTTATTGTTATAAAAATAATATCACATCTAAACTACGCGCAAAAAAAATCCTATAAATAGAAACATCTCACCACCTTCCATTTATCACACACAAAAAAAAAAAACACAAAAAACACAATGGTTCCTAAAAAATACAACTCAATGTAAAACGCCAAAACTTTGAGAGAAATCAACGATGGCAAACATCTTTTTTTTTATACTCAGTAATGTTCTGCATGAAGTTTAGCTGAATGAGTTGTTAGGTGAGGGGAGTAAAATTTTGCTGCCTGAGATGGACAAAATTCAAGAAAGAGAAACTGATAACACCCATATGTCATTTTGTCTTCTTTGTTCTTGAAGAAAGTTTGGATGAGTAAAAGAGACCTATCATAGTGTAAATGCTACTTTAGCCTCGATGATTATAATGAAGATGACGGGCAGATAACATCCACCCACACGGAGTCGATCTATGTCTCCAACATCCACAAAGACACTTCAGCACATGAACAAAGAAAATAAACCACGCCAAGCCCAAAACACCATTTATTTTTTACAGTTCTTGTAGTTTCAAAAGAAGAAAGTGACTGATGACACTGAAGATTTAGATCATAAATTGCTTCTATTTGTTTTTTTATTTTATTTTTCCGTTGTTTGTTATGTAATTTTCAGCTAAGAACAACAAATACATTAATCATATAATGAAAAATATAATAAAACGCCAAACGGGGAAATTGCTTGTGAAACGCCATCATGCCATAAAACGCCCCAAAAACTACCAAACTATAATAAAATTTCTTTGAACAAGTACTATTATAATAAATCTAAAAAAAAGGTTAAAACAATGTGCAAAGAGAATAAAACCAAAAGTCCCATCTTTATCTAAACGCCATTGGAAAACAAAACACCACAATTACAGCCGTCAAGATTGGACGTGTTACACCATAAAAACAGATGAATCTGAAAACAAAACACGGTAACTGCAAACAGTAAAATGAAACGACGGAAACATAATTACTAACATTTATATATTGAAAGCCAAATACTTAGAGAGTTGAATTTATTTATATTTTTCAAAACGCCATAATAACCTGTCATGCGCGTGAATAAAAGTAATTATAATAGTAGACCATGAGAACACAAACTCAAAAACGCCAAAAACATTGCCTAAAACGCCATATATTGTCCAAAACGCCAAAAACTTAAAAAAATGGCTAAGTTAATTGCATGGAGGTTTGAAGGGAAGGAGAGACGATTCATCATAAAGTTCTCTGATAGGAGAAGGGTGAAGGTAAGGACAATCAAATCCATACTTGGTATGGATGAAGGGGTTCAGAGGGATATTCTGGCCCTTGGGGTTCCAATGGCCAACGATTGTGAAAGAACTCGAACTGTAATAAGAAGATTGAAGAGAAAATTTCTGGCAGAAGATGATGATGATATTGACAATACTCCTCTACCAACACTTAGCAGATGGGTGATGCATGAAGAAGCAGGAACGGTTGAAGTGACTTATCAACACGGGGTGCAATATTCATTGCCAAGGGAGGAAATGTTGAAGACAGGGAGGCTATTTCTCATTGAAAAACTCTGTGATTTAGCACCTTCGAACGATGCAAAATCCAGGGTTGCAATGATATTCAATAATACGCTGCAGCAAAGAAGAGACGAGCTAATGGCGTTATACGCCAATCTAAAATTTGATGATGATGAATCTAAAGAAAGTGATGAACAAAGCGATGGGTACATCTCTGATGTAATCCCATCCATAGAAGACTATTAGTTTATTTTGATTTCGTATTATTGTAATCTTATAAAATGTTAATATATGGTAATCAATTATTAACAAAGACCCCGAACTCCAAAAAAATGACCTGGAAAATGCCATAACGCCAAAAAAATTAACTATGTGACACAAAAATAATTAATTCAACGAAACGAAATCGGGGAAAAACTGTAAAACGCCAAGTAATTAATGATTCTAGTTAACGCCAAACTTATCTTGCACGCCAAAAATGAAGCAGCATGTCACACGCCAAAATAGGGAAAAAAGAAAAATATTGAAAAGACAAAAAAACCCCTCAGACCCTGATCATGTCCCGCGTTGGCCCAGGATGCGTTCTCACCGTTCTCACACTTTTGGGCGTTTTCTCCTGATCCCGTACCTATATATATATATATATATAAAGAGAGAGAGAGAGAGAGAGAGAGAGAGAGAGAGGGGGGGGGGAGGCTGGTTAACGTGCAATACCACTCATCCCACTACGTACGCGATATTCTCAGCCGTAGGATCTTCAATCCACCAAACTAATTTAAATCATTAAATAATATTAATGTATTCAAATCTTATTAAAAAGGTTAAAATCGTCATTACGATATCTTAATCTCTGTAACTGACGGAGATTGAAATCTTATATCAAAAATTGAACCCTGAATCAAATACAACAACATAAGATTCTTATTCACAAACCTCCTTCTCCCTTCTACGATTTCATATCTGCTGATTTGGAAGTTCTGAACTACAATAACATCGATCTACAGTCTATCGAAGAAGATGATCCATGATGAACATTATAATATGCGAAATTCATTTTGAACATGCGAAAAACAATTGAAAAACAAAAGAAAGGTTGTTGATTTTTAAAAACATGCGACAAGAATTGTTTGTGGTTTGTTATAGTGTGCGATATCTGTATCCAGCCACATGCGATTTTAAAAAGGTAATATTGTTTGTGGTTTGTTATAGTGTGCGAATTCTGTTTTAGACACATGCGATTTTAAAAAAAAAGTGATATTGTTTGTGGTTTGTTATAGTATGCGAATTCTTGTTTTAAACACATGCGATTTAAAAAAAAGGATATTGTTTTCTGGTTTCTTACAGTGTGCGAATACTTTTTCGAATCACATGTGATTTTAAAAAAATGATGTTGATGATTTCATGTAACTATGTCCACGTTGATTGAAATGCACAAATAAGAAATTATAAATTGATAATTAAAATAAATATAAATTTACTATTTTATATAAAAAATGAATTTAATACCGATGTGACTGTAATGTGACTTGTAATGCTCACTTTTAACATAAATACTACTGAACTTACCACCCTACCTACATAATAAATTTACTATTTTAATATAAAATGCCTAGGGATAACAACCTTCCATATTAAGACACCAAACACAAACACACACAAAAATGTCTTCTGAAGATTCAGAACAAATAAAGAACATTGCAATAAAGGAACTATTGTCAACTCGCACGTTGACAGAAATAAGCACCGATGTCAACTCTTCTCACTTGATTCTTGATGTGCAGGGGAAGATTCTTGCAGAAATCAAGAAAAATCAAAGCATGTGGGAGAGACTCCTTGAAGAACCACCATCGAGCTTCAGAGACGCCGCATTGGATCACATAAAGGAACAGTCTCGAGCTGATGACTATGCCTTCTCATTCCTGAGTGATGCTCTGAACACAGTGAAAGAGAGGATGGAGTTCAGCTCGGCTGAACGTGACAAAATCTTTGCTTCAAGTAACTAGATTTCTCTTTGTCATTTTATAGTCTTTAGTTATGTTAAACAATAACAATAACTTTATGTTTATGTTTTGTATACATCTTTTGAAAAACATCTGATAGTTAGTTATTTTATAAATCGTATGAATGAAATACATATATATCGCATGTCATAAAATGAAAAAACACAATAAAATAACATGTTAAACTACTTATAAACTGATGCATATGAAATCGCATGTTTACATACTAAAATCGCATGTTTTTATAATAAACACTCATGTGTATTAAATCGCATGTTTCTCGTGTAAAATCGCATGTACAATTAAAAAATCTAATCTTACGCATCTGAAACCTCTTCCCAAACATCTTCTTCACTGCCATCATCACTCCCTCCACTGTAATCTTCGAACTCATCTTCCTCTTAATCGTATTCGACCTCGTTGACTTTGTGCTTGGGATCTTCTTCAATCTGGACTCCCTTCATCTTCTTTTGTTGTTTGCCTTTCAGTATCTCGCAAGTCAAAATATCATGACCTTTTTCATTGCATATACTACATGTCCTTGACCTTTTTCCTTTGCGGCTGATCATTTCTTCCTTCTTCGATTTAATCCTTTTATACGAGCCACGACCTTTGTTTCTTATACCAGCTGGCAAACGGACAGTAGGAGGTGCATTAGTTACTGGTTGTTTATAACCAATCAACTTTGAAAACCGGTCAAACTTTGGATCAAGCTGCTTGGTTATACGACTCTGATCAACTATTTCTTTAATCTGCTTCATTTGATCCCTGACTAAAACAAGTTGATAAAGGTCGTTAATCATATTGCTAACCAAACACTCCCCTATGTACATGATTTTGCGAGCAATCTATTTAGCCTTGTATTGCTCATCCTTAGCATCCACCTTTACATTAAACGTGGTGTTTAATTCATTCGGAACCACATATTTTGTCCATCTCTTCATAACTTACTTGTTTGGTTTTTCTTTAACACTAAACATCTTGAAAAGAAAATAGATGTGTTTCATAGCAGCCCATACTGTTCAAAATGCAGACAGCTGCATTGTTCAGTTACATCTTCTTCAAGATTCTTGAAACACACCTACAGAAACAAAAAAAAATTAAAATCGCATGTGTATGCGAACAATTTTGCATGTCTAAAACAATCATTTTCTTGAAGTAATTTAAAATCGCATGCGCTCATCAAAATCGCATATTGTAATCATGTTCTGTATTAAATTCTCATGAGGGTTTTCAATAATCGCACGTTTTAAAATATATTACCTCTAAAAACCCATCTCCATGAGCTTTAAAGTCTTTCAATGATATCCTTATCTGGGGACCCTCGATTTTGGTGTCCATTGGCAAACATATGGTAATAGTTCCATATATCTATCTTAGCAGCATCTTTTTCCAAAGTAGTTTTGCTCTAATCATCAGGCTCAGTATATCTTGAAATATGATCATTTTTCTGTGATTGAACTTTTGGACATCCATTGAACAGTCAAAATAATTCATAAACTCTACAAGAGTGAGTTGTGAATTAGCCACCCCCCCCCCCCCAAAAAAAAAAAATGGTTCTCACTCTCTGATCTCGAAGTTGTTCTCATAAGTCCAGACAATGGCTCGTGCCGGTAAAAAGTCGGAATCCACATGAATCTCATCACAAACATATCATCAATCCATTTATTTTGTGTAAGACCGTACTCAATCATTACCAACTTCCACTGTCTCTCAAATTCTGTCACACCCTGGCTTTGCGGAAGCGTGGGTTTATTTTGGTGTGACTTCTTAATACCATAGCATAATCACAACCATGCTATATGAAAATAAAACCATGATGTTCATCCATTCATCAAGTTTTTAGATGTTACCAAGACAACATTGTTTAAAAGTCGACACATGAAACGAGTTACAACCATGACATAATTAAAACTTGTTCACAAGACACAACCAAAAGACATGAATAAAAACACAGTTTAAGACTTGTGACCCGTCCAGGCAAAGGTCACATTTCCTAAACTCGGACGACATCATTATTCCTACGCAGCTTGATGGCATTGCATACCTTGCCAGATCCCCTAGTTTCCTGAAATACATGTAGTTTGAAAAATCAACAAAAGTTGAGCGAGTTCATGTAAAAATGAGTATGTATAAACCTTTGTAATATGTCTGTATGTATGAAAATCCCTGGTATGTAGCAATTAAGGAAAAAGAGATCACCATTGGGTTGCAAAGCCAATGATATGTGTGAAGTGATGCAGGAAGACTCAAACCTAGCAGATTTTTGTGTCGGGCTCAAAGTCACCCCATGGTCCGTACAGTGGACTTAGGAGCTGGGCTCGCTACACCTAAATAGATCTACCGCTCTTGACCCTCGGTCCTACAATGAGGATTAATGGCCCCAAGTAACACCTACCCACTCACATGATCTAAGTAGTAAACCCTCCTTAAGCTAACCATACCATGTATAATAGTATCTGTAAATATTGTAACATGTATTCCACCCCCGAAGTATAAAAACTGAAAATAGTTAAGATAAAAGGGGGACATGAACTCATAGAAGTGCGTATCCCGAAACGTAAGCTTCCAACTCAACCTGCTGCGTGACGACCTACACGTACTAATGCCTATTAGACGGATGGCCGTGCCTTGGCTTAGGGTTTGACGTTTTTGGAGAAATAGTTAGGTAACTATTCCGTATTCACACTTCTTATTTATTTTATATTTCCTTCCCAAGGATGTGGGTTTTTATACATATACACGTTATAATTCCGATTGATATATTTTAAGTCCCCCTTGAAAAATATATTGTTAATCACTTGTCTAAATATTCTAACTCCAAAATATATATATTTTCCCAAAAATATTATATTTTACCTCATACAATTCCAAAATAATACTTTATCAAAATATACATATGAGAGTATTTTCCGAAATGTACCTAAGTTACATTTTAAAGTTCACGTTGTAATAACAATACCGTTGTAACTTAAATATTTATTTTGAGAGAGCGTTGGTATTATTTTTGGAGTAGTAATGTCATAGTATTTCCAAGTTATATATTATTTTTACCCTAAAAATAATATATCTAGTGCACAAAATAACAATCCATTGCACAAGCGTTTTGTTATAAAATATATATTCTAAATATATATTAAACATATTTCACTTACGAAAATCCACCTTCGGCACTTGGTATTTTTGTAATAAAGATCCTGGCGAAGTTTATTTTGAAAACCAAGTTAAAAATATATTTGTAAACATTTGTTAGAAAAATATTTCTAAGTGTTAAAATTCTAGAAAAATTTCGCTAGAGTTTCCTTTGTAAATGGAGGTGTCCACGCTTACTAGTGTATCATTTTCTTTTTAAAATCATTCAAACAATTTACCAACCAACAATATACAAATTTTCAATCACTAATCTGGACAAAAATAAGACTAAATCATAAACTCATGAACTTGAAAGTGTGTAAAAAGATGTAGTAAGTTACTATCATGCTTAGTAGGTCTTGTTATCTTTAAAAATAAGATTAGTTTCTTAAAAACTTTATTTTTAAAGAATTTGAAGTTTAACAACTTCTAGTCATGATTTACAAAAATGTTTCTTTGTTAAACTTTCTTTCTACACAAGTGTTCCTACACTTGTTTGCTTACTAAAAATGATTTTAGTTCATACAAGATCCGGGTTTTAACAAGACTAGTATTTTTCACTTGGTTTTTCCGAAAAACCACTTGTAGATCTTTAGATCTATAAGCTTATAACCTTATTTTCCAAGAAAAATTATATTTACTCAAGTTTCAAGTTCATGGTGAATGGTTGCATCATCTTTCATAATTCTAACACTAACATCTTACTAGTTCATGTTCTTGAACATGATCTAGCATGTCTAGATGATGATCCATCCAACTTTTACTAAGCAACAACATCAAACAATCATAACTACACAAGATCTACATGATTTACCCAAATAACTTCTCTTTATCCACCCTTTATCCCTTATGTTCAAGACTTTAGATTATGTTCATTAGAGTTTCTTAACTTTTTATCATTCTATCATCTATTAACCACGAAATACAAGAACAAGATGATGTTTTAGAACACTTACTACTAGCACAAGGCTAGGGAAGAAACAAGGCGTAAAAGTGGTGGATAAAAGAAAACTAGAGTGGTCCTTGAGCTTCCGAGTGCACCAAGCTTCGTTGTATGATCTCTTGCACCCTCGAGTGTATGTAGAATGACTTGAAAGAAACTTGATGATGGTGGTAGTATGGTAGAAGGTGGCGGCCGAAGGTGGTGTAGGAGGAAGAGAGAAAAGCTTTGAGTTGGGTGTTTTGATGAAAGAGAAGGGTTATCTACTAAACATATTTATAAACCAACTTCAAGATTTACCCAACATGCAAAGTGTTCCTCATTGTCCAACAATTAGCAATTAAATAATCAAAGAAAATGGGAGTGTGGGTCACCCTAAGGTGACCGTCGCATGGGGGGGGGGGGGTATGGGGTTGGGTAGTAATGGAACTTGTTACTTGATTAGTTAGGATCTAATGGGTTTAGTTAGTGTATTAAGTGTGTTATCTAATATAAAGGGTGTTAGGGTGTTCGGGGACCCTAACTAGCTCAGAAAGGTAAAAACAATGTATTTGGCAATATTTTTATGTTCCGGGTAAAGTCTGGTTGTTCGGTTGAATGTTGATCCGTTAAAGTGCTAAATAAAGCTTTAAAGTGTCATTTATATTATTTTTTTTGTGACACATTAAATTCCCAACACTTTGGAAAATATCTAGGACTATTTTGCCAAGTTTTTGCACTTTACTAGCATTGTTAAATGCTGAATTTTGATTAACTAGTGCATAATTCTGCACTTTAAGTATGTTTTAGGGGCTGTTTGGTAGCCTCTGAATGGTCATTAAGAGGCTATCTCTTAATGGAACCATTAAGAATTTTACCAATGAGAAGGTAGAAGAATGTGACATGTGATGATTTACCATTCAGAGGTTACCTCTTAACCATTCAGACTTGAGGTTACCTCTTAACCATTCAGAGGTTTTAAACCATTAAGAGGTAGCATCTGAATGGTCATTAAGAGACTACCAAACAGCCTCTTAGGCACTTCCGGGCACTATAACTATCACCTAGTGACGCAGTCTTATGATCCTTACCTCCCTACACTCACTACTAGTGTAGTACTTTATTCCCGGCTCATGCTGGCCTCAAAATATTGCCTGTCTAGGTGCTGGCATTGTCAGCATGTTTCTGGGTTATCCGCTCACTGTGCTAACTGTGCTTTGTGCATCATGGTTGTCACTAATGTTTGTGTGTAAATAATAGAGTGACAGTATAAAGTGTGATGCATGAGTATGTATGTAACAGAAATCAGTAAGCAGTTTAATCACAGTTGCAATCAAGCACAGTCATTAAGCACAAATTAAATATTAATTTAGTGTACGGATACCTGTAAATGTGAGGGTTGTCACATTCTCCCCCCGTTAGAGAAATTTTGTCCCGAAATTTTTAGGCTCTGCTTCTAGTTGCAGGGGTATTAGGAAATAAATGGGGGTATTTCTCCTTCATACGATCCTCACGTTCCCACGTGAATTCTGGTCCATGTCTTGCATTCCATCGAACTTTGACGAGTTTGACACTACTCCTGCGTGTTTTGTTAACTTTCCAATCCGTAACCTCAACGGGTTCTTCAGTAAAGTGGAGCGTGTCGTCGATATGAACTTCGTCAGCAGGAATGATTACTGTCTCTTGTGTTGGACTCTTTTTCAAGTTTGATACATGAAATGTATCATGAACACCATTAAGTTCAGCAGGTAGGTCCAATTTGTAGGCTACAAGCCCAATCCTTTGCAGGATTCTGAACGGGCCAATGTAACGCGGATTCAACTTCCCACGCTTTCCAAAGCGTGCCACACCCTTCCAGGGTGAAACCTTTAACAAAACCATATCCCCAACTTGAAATTCCGAGGGTTCCTCCTTTGATTTGCATAGGCTTTCTGTCTGTCGCAAGCCGCCTCAATGCGTTTTCGAATTTGTGCAATCTTGTCTGTCGTCTCTTGGACTATTTCGGGACCAACAAGCTGTCTATCACCCGCGTCAGCCCAACATAGCGGTGATCGACACTTGCATCCATAAAGAGCTTCAAATGACGCGGCTCCAATACTGGTGTGGTAGCTGTTGTTGTACGAAAATTCGACCAATGGTAAATGATTATCCCAGCTACCACCCAAATCCATTACACATGCTCTCAGCATATCCTCCAATGTCTAAATAGTTCGTTCACTTTGGCCATCAGTTTGTGGGTGAAATGCAGTACTTAGATTCAATTGTGAGCCAAAAGCTTCTTGGAAAGACTGCCAAATCCTTGACATGAAGCGTCCATCTCTATCAGAGATAATCGAGAGAGGCACTCCATGACGTGCAACAGTCTCTCGCATGTATATTTCCACAAGTTTACTAGTGTTGTCCTTCTCTTTGATTGGCAGGAAGTGCGCAGACTTGGTTAGACGGTCTACTATCACCCAAATTGTATCATGGCCTCTAGGCATCTTTGGCAACTTCATTATGAAGTCCATTGAAATCTGCTTCCACTTCCATTTGGGTATTTCAGGTTGCTGCAAGAGACCTGAAGGCTTTTGGTATTCGGCCTTAACCTTGGCGCACGTTAAACACTTACTAACATATACTGCAACATCGCCCTTCATCCTAGGCCACCAGTAGAAATCCTTGAGATCCTGGTACATCTTATCCGCTTCGGGATGAATTGAGTACCGCGACTTGTGGGCTTCATAAAAAATAACCTTCTTCAAACCACCAAACAGAGGAACCCAAATCCGTTTCATGAAGCATAAAGTCCCTTCCTCGTTTGGTATCAACTGCTTCTCCATCCCATGGAGATACTCGTCCTCAATATTCCTTTCTTTCAAAGCTTCTCTCTGTGCGGCACGAATGCGCAGAGAGAGGTCTGTCTTGACAATCATTTCCAAAGCCCTAACCCTTATAGGCTTAATCCTTTCCTTTTGACTCAGGGCATTGGCGACCACATTCGCCTTCCCTGGATGATACTTGATCTCGCAATCATAATCATTCAATAGCTCTACCCAGCGTCTTTGCCTCATGTTAAGTTCTTTCTGGTCGAATATGTGCTGTAAGCTCTTGTGATCAGTGAAGATTGTACAACGCGTACCATACAAATAATGTCGCCAGATCTTCAACGCAAATACCACCGCTCCCAACTCCAAGTCATGCGTGGTATAGTTTTTCTCATGAATCTTCAGCTGACGAGAAGCATATGCTATAACCTTCTGGCGCTGCATCAGCACGCAACCCAAACCTTGACGCGAGGCATCACAATATACCACGATGTCATCCGTTCCTTCGGGTAGCGATAGGATCGGTGCATCACAAAGCTTGTCTTTCAACAACTGGAACGCTTCTTCTTGTTTGTCACCTCAATCGAACTTCTTGTCTTTCTGTGTGAGTGCGGTCAGAGGTTGGGCGATTTTGGAGAAGTCCTCAATGAACCTTCGATAATAACCAGCCAAACCTAAGAACTGTCGAATCTCGGTTGGCGTCTTTGGAGTCTCCCAATTCTTGATCGCATCAATCTTTGTTGGATCCACATGGATTCCATTTCCGTTAACCACATGTCAAAGAAATTGGACTTCACGCAGCCAGAACTCGCACTTCGAGAACTTAGCGTATAAATTTTCCTTTTTAAGTAGCTCTAGAATAACTCTTAAGTGCTGTTCGTGATCGTCCTTCATCTTCGAGTAGATCAAAATGTCATCAATAAATACAATCACGAACTTATCCAAGTACGGCTTGCAGACTCTATTCATTAAATCCATAAAAACTGCGGGTGCGTTCGTCAGCCCAAACGGCATAACCAGGAACTCGTAATGTCCATAACGAGTCCTAAAGGCCGTCTTCGGGATACTTTCCTCTTGTACCCTTAGTTGATGATATCCTGATCGAAGGTCGATCTTTGAATAAAAGCTCGAACCTTGCAGCTGATCAAATAGGTCATCAATTCTGGGCAGGGGATATCTATTCTTGATAGTCAACTTATTAAGCTCGCGGTAGTCTATACACATATGGAAACTACCATCCTTCTTCTTAACGAACAGTACTGGAGCTCCCCAAGGTGAGAAGGTTTTCCTGATGAATCCTTTGTCCAATAGCTCCTGGAGTTGTGTCGACAACTCCTGCATCTCTGATGGCGCAAGTCTATAGGGTGCCTTGGCTATAGGCACGGCGCCTGGAACCAAATCAATGTGAAACTCGACTTGCCTTTGAGGCAGTAATCCTGGCAAGTCTTCTGGAAAGACTTCAGGATATTCTTTTACAACTGGGATGTCTTCGATCTTTGGCTCAGCAGCTTCTTTATCCACGATGTGTGCTAAGAATGCAACACATCCCTTCTGTAAACACTTTCTAGCTTTCAGGCAGCTAATAATTCTCAGTGGCGTATCACGCTTCTCTCCGTGCACTACGATCGTCTCTCCATCTGCCATTGGGATGCGGATGGTCTTCTCGTGGCAAACAATCTCGGCTTTGTTACTTGATAGCCAATCCATCCCGACCACCATGTCGAAACTTCCTAATTCAACTGGTAGTAGATCCAAAGTGAACTCGTGTTCTCCTACCTCAATCACGCATCCTCTAATGACTTCACCCGTTTCAACTAGTTTCCCATTCGCCAATTCGATCGAGTACGGAACATCTAACTTACTAGGTGTCAACCCAAGTATATTCTTAAATTCTAATGATACGAAACTATAATCGGCACCAGTATCAAACAGAACAGATGCAAAATGTTGGTTTATAGGGAACGTACCAGTGACTACGTTGGGATCCTGGTGCGCTTCCCTTGCGCCGATGTTAAATACTCTTCCCCGTGCTTGGTTCAGTTTTGGGCATTCCCTCTTAAAGTGCCCAATATCTCCACAGTTGAAACATCCTGGCCCTCGGCCATTCCCATTTCCATTTCCACCATGAGCGTTTTTTTGGTTGCGATTTCCACTCCCAGCTTGATTTGCAAAATTCCCACGGTTTCCGTTTCCTCCATTATTCCCTTGTGGGCGATTTCCATTTCCACTCCCAGAACCTCGATTACCACCACGCCCAGTACCAGTTCCGGCCCAACACGTATCCTTCGAGTGGCCGCTCTTCCCACATGAGTCGCATTTTCTCAATCCGCACGGGCCAGAATGATGGCGCTGGCATGTATCACACCTGGGCAGAGTGCCCATATAACCTTTTCCTCTGCTTTCAACACCGGTTTTGGCCCTGGCCGGTGTGCTCAACTCACCTTTCTTGCTCACAACGTTGGTACCTTGCTTGAAATTCGAAAATTTTTGCTTGTTTTCCCCAGACGACTCCACGTGAGTCTCTTTCTTCTTCGGTTCCGAGATGGAAAATTTGTTCAACCTAATGGCCTCTTTAGTAAGCGCCACACTGAGGTCTATGGCTTCCGTGATCGTGGCAGGTTTGGACGTGGTAACCATACTCATTATCTGGGGTGCCAATCCCCAGATAAATCTCTCAACACGTTTAAACTCGGGTGTGACCATGTACGACACTACGTGAGATAAATCATGAAACCTTTGAACATATTCTGCGATTTTAGGACCGTCCATCTTTAAGTGCCAGAATTTAGTTTCTAGCCTTTGTATTTCAGCTCGCGAGCAGTACTTCTTCCTCATTAACTCTTTTAACTCAGCCCAAGTTAACACATTAGCAGCAGCTTCTCCTAAAGTTTGCACTTGCAAATTCCACCACAATAGGGCTCCATTCAGAAACAACCCTGAGATGTAGGTTACTTGTTGCTCGGGAGCGCATTTGCTCATTCTTAAGACAGAGTCTGTCTTTTCAGCCCACCTAACAAACGCAACGGCACCTCCTGTGCCGTCGAAATTCACGGGCTTACAGTCGAGAAACTGCTTGTAGGTGCACCCTGCACATACGTTAAAATTTACCAATGGTATTAGCGGACGTGCTTTAAATATCCAAATGTATGGTAATATGTCTCAAGCCACTTAACATTACCATGGGGTGGATTGTTGTTGCCGTTGTTGCTTGAATGGCTCCCGCTTGTTCCTCCTTGGGAGGCTGCATATTGAGCTATGGCTGCAGCAATGATCCCTTGCAGTTCCACCTCTGTAGTGGGCATGCGTACATCGCGTCTTGGAGGCATCTTCTAAAAGATGATTATATAGGTCAGGTCATAGTAAGTAAATATACATATACAGTAACATCCATCAACGCATAACATCTCATGTTATAAATTAAAACATATAACTCAACAAAGCATGTAGTGAGAATGTTGCCATTGAGCTTTTCATTAATCACGATCACAACAGTGTTTTACAAGTTTAATAGTACATCACATGTCAAAGTAAGATCGTGGGGCTACATCACCACCAAAAGTACAAATCTGTCCACACCTATCATATACAAAAAGTGTGATCACTCAAAAGGCTTCGTAAGCTGGCTCAATAGCGACCTTCTCACCAAAATATCGACCTGTATAAAACCAAAAATATGCCTATGCTGATGGCGGTGGAGGAGGAGGAAAATGAGAGAAGAGCAAGCGACGCATGTGTAACCAGTCCTCCTCTAAGGCACGATAGGCGCACAACAAATATGCTATCTGCTGCTCAGAAGTCATGAAACGAACATCTGAATCAGGGGAAAGTGGACGAGGAGTGTGTGGTGCTGCAAATGGGGTCTGACAATGATAAGATGGACGTGGAGCTCTCTCCAAATCCTGAATACGACGTGTCAATGCATCCTGCTGTATCATCAAGGAAGTAAGGATGTCCTCCATAGAGTACCCAACATGGTACGGGTGGTACGGATCAGACAGTGGCATGATAGGGGGCGTAGTCCATAAAAATGGCTCGCTAGACGGTATAAAAGATGGTACTGTTGGACCGTTCTACGACCTTGAAATGTCAGTTAAGGCAGTTCATCTTTGAATATGAAGGCGGAATCAACATAAACAAAGTCATAACAGCTAGTTTCCTTTTAATCCTTCTTTTCTGATTGATTTACGTGCTTTTACAACATATTCTAATACAAATCCGGCAGCACTTCGTTTCACACACAATGACCTACTCTACCACAAATGAATCACACAACCCTATATATAACCTGATGATTTCGCTTGAGACTGTTCAAGCCAAATCATGATTTCGCTTGAACCTGTTCAAGCTAAATCTCTGTTGTTGATTTCGCTTGAACCCATCTCAAGCGAAATCTTCATGTTCAAACATATAAAACCCTAAATTAAACTCTATTGTGTGTTCATTCAACCTATCTAGACACAAGACTTGATTATGACGTAATCAGCAGACATTTAGTGCACCAACAGACTCCCCCTTGGATGTTGATGAAGTCTTTGGCTTCAAGTCTTTGTCTTTATCATTCTTCAAACATTGTAAAAACTTTCTTCAATCTTTATCTGCAAACTTTAAACTTCAATCTTCCCTTTGACTGTTGATCCAGACTCCCCCTTTCACAGACTCCCCCTCTCGATATGCTAGAATCTGAGATATCTGGTTCAAGCTTTGACAATTAACTTCTGTTGGGAATAATGAAGTCCAAACCTGTTACTCAACCAACAAACATTACAATTCTATCTTTTCAATAATAAATCACAAATTCAATCAGTTTTAACAATCCACTCAAGTATTCAGGTCCAAGTTAATGACCCTGATCACTTGATTAATCTACCAAGTCCAAATTAATGACCTTGGTTGATCTTTTGACGAATCAATACTGATTTTAAAACAATCAATTTCAAACATTTTCTGAAAATAACAAGTATCAAATTAATGAACTTGTTTTTGACATTTCAAACAATTCAAACTTCATCAAAGTAAGCTCTCCTCATTCTTCAGTCCAGAATCCCCTGCATCTGCTTCAATCATCTGAGAATCCAACAATCAACTCTCCACTTTGGTTTGTCGGAAAATAAAGCAGAAATAAAATCTTTTTGGATTTTATCAAAGTGTTCTAAACTAAGAAATGAAATACAGAAAACTTAAATTGTAGAAAGTAAACAAAATAAGCTATTTACAAACATATTTTTGGCGAGCGTGTCAGGGAATCATATCAGCTTTACAGACAAATCACAAGTACCGTTAAGCTTCATTTCATACTCAGATTTAAACAATTCACATCGATTGTCGATATACTGATCCATCTTAAATTCCCACACAAATTTCAATTTACTCAGGATACGATTTAGATGAATTATGAACTTAGCTCATTCATGTGTCCCACCTCTTGAATATACTCTCGTATCCAGAATCCCAATAATCAGTCTTACAGGTGAGTATACTACAATGATATCTGTATATAAATTAGGTATGCGAGGGCCGAGGGATCTCAGGTCGATACTTCCGTATACGCAGAGAGATATCAGCTTCGACTTTTTGGTATGTCCCCTTTAGAGGATCTTTTTGCTTACAACAGCAGCGACTATCAATTTTTTTGTTTCATCGGCATGCTGAGGGTTTAATGCTGTATTTCAAGCATTGCAGCAAGTATTATCCAAGGACTAGGTCAGAACCACCGTTCAGCAGAAGTCCCGGAATAATACCCCAGTTATCATTGAGTATAAAGACCTAGTATATCAGATTATGAGACCTTTCAAACGAGATTTCAGGGGTTACCTATATATCCAAGTAGTGTTCCCCACGAATTCACAAGTTTGAATTTTAGGTTTATATCCCGAATAAATCTACTAAATGTGCGAAAACCTATCGACACATCATCAGTGAGACTGTTTAACTCATTTATACTTTACAAATCTTTAGCATACTGTAATCGTCTAGCCGATGTACTATCATTTTCCCTATATACACAAGCTCTTTTTCAGATTTTATCATGTTTTTGTATTTTTGCATTTTTTACTGTTTTTGTATTTTCTGAAAATAAACTATATACAAATATCTACTCCCCCTAAATACCAAAACAAGTAAAAAATCGACAAACCATTGCAGATTGTTTCTCGTCTTCATCCGCAACAGTACTCTCATCAACGCCCACAATTCCATCCGACACCGAAAGAAGCATCATACCATTCAGTTTTAACAAATATTTAAACCGATTTTTATCAAAAGCTTTGGTATGTAAATCAGCTTTCTGTTCGTCAGTGTGGATTTTCTCAATTCGTATCAACTTTTTCTCAAAACAGTCACGAATAAAGTGATGACGAATTTCTATGTGTTTAGTTTTAGCGTGATGTACTGGATTCTTTGTTATATTTATAGCGGCCTCATTATCAACAAAAAGAGGTGTGTTAAGAAACTGCAAACCGTAGTCGCGTATCTGTTGCTGTATCCACAAGATCTGAGAGCAGCAACTGCTAGCAGAAACATACTCTACTTCACATGTAGATAACGCCACAGACGTTTGTTTCTTACACTGCCAGGTAACCAATCTAGGACCAAAGAACTGGCATCCTGCAGTTGTTGATTTTGAATTGACTTTGCAGCATCCGAAATCCGAATCAGAATACCCTTCGAGCGTAAAGTCGCCTTTCCTAGGATACCACAACCCCAATGAAGGAGTTCCTTTCAGGTAGCGCAATATCCTCTTCACAATGATCAAATGCGATGCTCTCGGGTTAGACTGAAATCTTGCTGCGAGGCACGTTGGGTACATTATATCTGGACGTGAAGCAGTTAGGTACATTAAAGAACCTATCATGGATCGGTAAAACGTTTCATCAGCCCTGTCTCCGGTGAGATCTGGGTGAATCCCATGATTTGTTGCAAGTGGGGTAGCAGCTGGAGTAGAACTTGATATCCCAAATTTCTCTAGAATATCATGAACATACTTTGACTGATGAATGAAAATTCCCTCAGGAAGTTGTTCAACTTGTAAACCCAGAAAGAATTTCATCTCCCCCATTGATGACATTTCAAACTTTTGCTTCATCACTGATTCAAAATCTTTGCATAGATTTTCATTTGTCGACCCAAAGATTATATCGTCCACATAAATTTGAACTATCAGAAGATGACCATCGACTTCTTTAGTGAAGAGAGTGGCATCCACTTTTCCACGAATGAACTTATTGGCTAGTAGGTGTTGAGACAAAGTCTCGTACCAGGCTCTCGGGGCCTGATGTAAACCATACAGCGCTTTGTCTAATAAGTAGACCTTGTTTTTGTGGATTGGATCAGTGAAGCCCGGCGGCTGACCGACATAAACCTCCTCTTTAACCTTCCCATAAAGAAACGCCGATTTAACATCCAACTGATAAACTTGGAAGTTCTTCCAAGACGCAAATGCTAGGAAAATTCTGATTGCCTCTAGTCGTGCTACAGGAGCATAGACTTCGGTAAAATCAATCCCCTCCTGTTGACTAAATCCCTGAACAACGAGTCGAGCTTTGTTCCTTACAACAACTCCTCTATCGCCCCTCTTGCACTTGAACACCCACTTGGTGTTAATCTTTCTCTGACCATCCGGCAAATCAACTAACTTCCACACTCCCAATTTTTCGAATTGACTAAGTTCCTCCTGCATTGCATTGACCCAAGTGTCTTCAGTAAGCGCCTCTTTGTAAGTTCTTGGCTCAACCTGCGAGATAAAACAACTCAATGAGAATTCAGTTTGCAAAGGAGCAACTTTTGTATAAAAACATGTAAGCCCTTTATCAATCTGATTTCGAGTGCGAATGCCTGTCTGCAATTCTCCTATGATCAACTCCTCTGGATGATATGAAAAAGTTCGCGGCATCACTTCGCTTGGAACATCTACATTTCCCTCCAGATTAGTAACATTCTGTTCTGCATCTTGTTCACCAACTTGGTTTGTTTGACTTGAAATCTGAATTTGCTCCCCCTCAGAATCTGAATCACCATGATCAAATACTGGCAAGTTTTCAGTTTCTAGATTATCATTCTGAACCGACTGATTATCCTGAGCAACTTCATTCTGTTGGACATCATCATGTTCACCAGCATTACTTGGACCTGCTTCATCGTCATTTGAAGTTTCCCGTGGTCTCCTCGAATACTCAGCTGGGAACCTTAGCTGCGACTCATATTCACGCAAAATATCCAACTCATCAAAGAAATCTTCATCATCCTCTGATTCTTCTCTCATGTCAAACGAATCCCAAAGTTTGTCATAATGAAAACGCTATGAATCACCAGGATTCTGTGGCGGCATAGTATAACCTTGACATTCAACATTTGCAGCTTCAATAATCCGCTTCTCACTTGGAACGAAGAGACGTCGCATCGGATTTGCATAACCAACAAAAATTCCCTCAATGCTCTTCGGACCAAACTTTCCATGAGGCTCTATAACCGTACAGGGTGACCCAAACGGTTCTAGATACTTCAAATTCGGTTTGTGATTATTGATTAGCTCAAAACATGTTTTGTTAAACTTCTTGACAGTGAGAACCCTGTTGAGCGTATAGCATGTGGCGGAAACAGCTTCAGCCCAAAAATTTATCGGTAACTTTGAATCTGCGAGCATAGTTCTAGCCGTCTCAATTAGCGTCCGGTTTTTGCGTTCTGCGACTCCATTCTGCTGCGGAGTATACGGAGCACTAAACTCATGCAAAATACCTCTTTCATCACAAAATTCTTCCATCTTGCTGTTCTTGAATTCAGTACCATTATCACTTTGAATTCTCTTGATACGCCTTTGGTACAAATTCTCAATTTTTCTGAACAGCTCCATCAAACTGTCAAATGTTTCATCTTTCGTCTTCAAGAAAGAAACCCACGAAAATCTGGAATAATCATCAGTAACGACCAAACAATAGTAATCTCCTGTAATACTTTTGACATTCACCGGACCAAACAAATCCATGTGAAGTCTTTCCAGAGGTCTCGAAACTGAATTGACTTGCTTTGTAGTGTGTGACTTTTTCTTCTGCTTGCCTTTGATACAGCTAATGCACTCCCCTTCCAGATGAAAACCTTTGATACTAACTCCCAATACCAAATCATTATGCACCAAATGATTCATTTTTCTAAGATGTATATGTCCCATCTTTCGGTGCCACAATCTTGATTCTTTCTAAGTTGCTCTAGACACAAAACAATGTGCTTGACCAGTAGTTGTAGTTGCTACACTCATATCTAACACATATAAATCATTCACTCTAGGTGCCCGCATGATAATCCATTCTTCAGGAACAACAAAACCAGGTTTCAAAATCAAACATTCTTTATCAGTGAAGTGAGTAGTATACATATTGTCACAAATCTGCGAGATACTAAGCAGATTGTTCTCCAGCTCAGTGATGTAGTTAACTCTCTCAAACGTCACAATCCCATTGGATAACGTTCCTTCACCAACAATTCTACCACCTTCAGGACCTGCAAATCCCACATAACCACCATTGATATTCCTCACATCATACAACAATGCAGTTTTTCCTGTCATATGTCGAGATGCGCCACTATCCATGATCCATCTTGAAATGGCTCTTGGAAGATCCTGCACATACCACAAGTTGATTACAAAACATTTCAAATAAAGATGCCGATACATGCTTCGCGATCCAGGAAGCTCCGACAATTCAAACTGCTTATTCGAACATGGTGTCCACCCAGGCCTCATCAGCCTTAGGTGTAACCTTGACTCTCGCAATTTGAATTTTGAAATTTTCAGCCTTCAAAGGTGGAAAATTTGCATCATAATCAACCGAAATTGATTCTTCAGCCTTTTTCACTTCAGAAGTTGAAATTTTCTTCTCTGTTTTAGGTTTCCAAATTTGTTCAGTTAATGCAACCCATTTATAAAACTTGTCATTTTTAGTTACCACTTTCTTTACGGGTTCATTTTTCACTTTGATGTTGTCATTTTTCACATTCTTTTTCTCAACAATGATTGGTGCTTTACCCTTTACATCAACTTTCTTCTTTTGTCTGTCAACAATGTCAGTCTTAGGCTTGGAGTTGGTGCAATTTCTTGCAACGTGACCAACTTTGTTACATCTAAAACATGTTCGAGTATCAACAACTCGACTTGTGCCTTCAGACTGATAAGGTGAAGCTCTTTTCTCAAAGAATTCTTTATTTGATTTTGAAAAAATTTCATTTTCCTCATCAGAAAGTGAACTCAAACTGTTCACAAACACCTTCTTTTCAGCAAATCTTTTGTTTTGAAAACTCTTCTTCTGATAACTATTACCACCCCGATAACCACCCGACCAATTGTTTCGATTTTTATTATAAAAACGTGGTGGAACAACAGGCTTTTTGTAATAAGCTTTATCTTTTTCAAAATTCATTTGCCTTTTTGTTTGACACAAAATGTTCACTTCTGACAACTCAACTTCAACTAACTTGAAAACATTTGTCAACTTTTTCACATTAACATTCTCAATGGGAAACTCAGAATCCGAATACAACTTATCAGATCCAGCCATCTTGTACATCACAAGACCCGGTTCATCACTTAAGTTGTTTTTGGATTTTGATTTCTGAATGTATTTGTCCAAGAAACATTCATCATCTTCAGCTGAATCAGATAACAAAACACTTTCAGCTGTGCTCTTAACAATCTCTGTCTGAACACTATCATCAGATGATGTAGAAAAAATAACATCAATGTTCTCCGGAAGTTTAACTTCACTCTCTTCCTCAATTTCAACCAACCCAGATTGCTTTTTCGTGTAATTATCAAGAACAGGTGGTGGAACTTGATGAAACCCCACCCCAGTTCCATCACAATACACATCTTCTCCTGCTTTGTCTTTCCCGATGGGTTTGGGAATGATATGTTGCAAAACAAAGCTTGCGGAGTTGTAACTGTTAAGCTTCAACTGGATTCGCTCGTTTTCGATTACAGCCTCTTGAACTTTAAGTTTCAATTTAGCGATTTCATCCAGTTGTTGGTTGATTGATTCTTCTTTGACTCTAAGCACTGCTTTCAAATGTTCATTTTCTTTAAAAGTTTTACCATTTCGATCATCACAATCTTTCATTGTGCTTTTGAGTTTTTCAAATTTTTCAGAAATCTGGCGGTTTTCAAGAATCAACTTTTCATTTTCTTGTTTAATTTTGTCATGATCAATTTTATCAGTTTCAATTTGAGCAGTTAATTCTCTTATCCATTCAGTTGAAGCTTTAACTGTTTTGTCACGACCAAGAATCTGATTCTCAACGCTTCTGACCTTTGCTGTCAGATCTTTAATTTTCTCACCGTTGAGATACGTGACAGTATTACAAAATTTGCACTCTTTGTTGCAATTTTTGCAATCAGTATTTCCTTCGATCTTTTTACCTGACGCATTTGTTGACGAGTTTGGACTGACCTGGCCTTTTGACTCAGACACGGAATTAGAATCTACCTCAAGTGCTTTAGCAGCCAGCACTTTGTCAGCCATTTTTCCCAGGTTCTCTGCAGTCAACTCCTGCGTAGTATCGATAACTCCAGTATCAATCTTCTTTGATTTTTCGATCTCTTCTTTCTCTTTTATCTCTTTTTCTTCTTTTTCTTTCTTCGCTTCCTCTTTCATTTTCTCGGTTGGAGTTCCCCACCATTTGTGTTGCCAATACTCATCCTCATCTTTCATTTCCTTGATTAAGGCTTCCAGATCGAGAGTTTTGTGATCGATTGCAATATTTCCATACTCATCAAGATAACACTCCCTATCTGGATCCCATCTTTTTGCTCTCTTTGCTTCCAAATAGATACAAGAAAGTCTAATCATTTTGTTTTCCGAAATCATCTTTCTGTATCTATACTTCTGCTCTTCAGTTCTATCATCTTTCCATGGAATAGGTTCATTTTTTGCCATGAATGCGTAACCAACCACATCTTCTTCAGGTAGAACCTCTTGACTCCAATCATACCCCTCATCATCGTAAATCACCGCAAGAGCTCTAGATTTCTCTCTGTTGTCTTCAACCTGCTTCAATCTAGGCGGCTCGGATTTATTCTGGTGATAAATCGCCTTCTTGTAGTAATCATCTCTGAAAGGATTCTCTGGCTCATCAGCATAAGCGTTTCGGCATTCTCGCTTGAAGTGGCCCTTTTGCTTACACTTGAAACAAGTCACCTTCGATTTATCGAACCCCAGCTTGGTAGATGCACCACTAATTGTCTTCCTTCCGGTAATTTCCATGAATCTTTGTGTACGATGAACAACACTTGCCATAGCCCAACGAATATCAATCAGTTCCATTTCCTCCGGATCAATCTGATCGTAATCTTCTTTCGTCAGATTTGTGTTGCCTATCTTCCCAGCTACTAACCCTTCATACGATTCCAACACCGATGCTAGGAAGATCATCTGCTGCTTAGCCGACTCCTCATCAAAATTCTGAGCATTCTTCAAGTCTATTGCGATGTTACATTGAAAACGATTCTTTGCATCTAGACGATTTCCAGAAGATGAAGATCCACTGTGATAACCACTGTGACTTCCACTGCTTTGACTGCTTTGATTTTCTTTGCTGGCTGTCAACACATTTTCAGCAGAAAACGCAGTTTTTGGGGAAGTTGCTTTTTGCATCATGCTCTTTGGATAATATAGATCCAAATTCTGTTGATAAGATGAATGATTAACTTTGTACGTCTTCTTCAACTCCAGCTCATGACTTTCAAGTCTCTCAATCAACAAATCTGGTTTCAACATTTCAGGAGCAATAGTATTCTTCAACATCAGTGCATAATATCTCCAATCCATCTCGTCTGGTAATGAATCGAACAGTTTGTCAACAAGTTCTTCATCAGAATAATTGATATCATGTCTTGATAATTCCAGCTTCAGATGTCCGAACCTTTCTATCATTTTACACACTGACTCATTCTTAAGACAACCAAACATATCAAACTCTTTCCTAAGAAGTTTCTTTTTATTTTTTACAATTTCAGTACTTCCTAGACATTTTGCTCGAAGTTTGTTCCACAGATCTTTTGCATTTGAATAGTCAATCAAGGAAATAATGTCTTCTCGGACAGATTGGAAGAATAAAGCCACACATTTCTGTTCAGCTACGAATGATTCAATCTCATCAGTAGATGTTAAGGCTTCACCATTCTTGTTTCCGTTTTCATAACCGTTCTTCAGACTTTTCCAACTTGGAAATGCAAATGCCATCATCCAATCTTCAAACTTTCTGGACCACCGACTGTACTCCTCAATAGCCATTAACTTTGGAGGTTTATTGAACGTTCTGAAAGCACTTTCCGATTCCCAAGCTTCCTTTTTCTTCTCTTTTGGTGGGTTATCATTCACATTGCTTGACGAAGTATCATTGTTTCCGGAATCTCCAGCAAACGCGTACATATCGCTAAACGGGTTCATGAAAATATCATCCATTGTGAATGTTCCTGCAAAATTAGCAAACACTTAGAAAATTTTTAGGTTTTTGAAAAATCAGCAAGTTCAAGCGAAACTGAATAGTTTGAAGCGAAATCAACACTTTAAACTATTCAAGCGAAATCTCAAAAATAAACTCAAGCGAAATCTGATCCAAGTGTTTCAAGCGAAATTCAGCAATTCAATTTCGCTTCAACTGTTTCAAGCGAAATCTAAGACCAGTTCAGATTCAAGCGAAATCCACAGCCAATGAATTTCGCTTCAATTGTTTCAAGCGAAATCCTTTAATTCAAATCCAACAGATTCAAGCGAAATCTCACAACTCAATTTCGCTTGAAATGTTCAAGCGAAATCTTCTGATTTTCAAGCTAAATCTTATACTTTCAAGCGAAATCTACCTTCAAGTTCGAACACTTTCAAGCTAAATCAGGTTTTAGTCCATTTTTCACAAGTTTTAATCTGAATTTTAGTCCGAATCTTTGTAGGCTTTGTTAAAACTACGTTTTACACAATATACTCGAAAATCAGACCATTTCGACCGTTGGAACTCGTTCAGATCAGAAAAGTATAAAAGAAATGAGTAGAAAGAAGAGAATCCGGCTGCTATGGTATGAACTCCTCGTCCTGAGCTCTGATACCACTTGTTGGACCGTTCTACGACCTTGAAATGTCAGTTAAGGCAGTTCATCTTTGAATATGAAGGCGGAATCAACATAAACAAAGTCATAACAGCTAGTTTCCTTTTAATCCTTCTTTTCTGATTGATTTACGTGCTTTTACAACATATTCTAATACAAATCCGGCAGCACTTCATTTCACACACAATGACCTACTCTACCACAAATGAATCACACAACCCTATATATAACCTGATGATTTCGCTTGAGACTGTTCAAGCCAAATCATGATTTCGCTTGAACCTGTTCAAGCTAAATCTCTGTTGTTGATTTCGCTTGAACCCATCTCAAGCGAAATCTTCATGTTCAAACATATAAAACCCTAAATTAAACTCTATTGTGTGTTCATTCAACCTATCTAGACATAAGACTTGATTATGACGTAATCAGCAGACATTTAGTGCACCAACAGGTGCAGTAGGTGGTGCAACAGAAAGAAACTGAGGTGTGAACGGTAAGGATGATGGCAGCACGGGTGGAACAAAAGTAGGATGAGTAATCTATGGTATAAACTGGCTGCCTCCTGACATGAAAGGTACGTGACCAAAAGGCTGTTGCGATGAACCCTCCCCAGGACGTGGTAGAGGGATGTCCTGGAGAAAGGTAATCGGAAGATCGGTATGATGAACATCTGTGGTGTGTGGGGGAATCAAGGGAATATCAGTGGGTGCAGTAACAGGTACTACTGGAGGTGTAACAGGTAACACAAATGGTGGGTAATCGTCATCGTCATCGATCCACCCGTTACGGGTGTCGGCGTAACGTGGATCTATATGAGTAGCAAAAGGTGCACAGTCAAACAGTACCGGCACGGGATCGGGAAATGGTGCATCAACAACAGGATCCTCTATCAAGGGTGGAGCAACAGTGAGAAGATCAACAGCGGGTATATCACCAACAAGAGGTGCAGCGGCTGGTGCATCCTCATGTACAAGGTCATGCTCTAATGCAGGGTTAGGAGCAACTACTGGCTCTGGGGCCACAGCAGGCTCCGGGTCAACAAGATCCATATCGAAATCAGCAGGGATGTCAAGCAAAGGGTCAATAGGATCTACGGGCGCCTCTAGGGGCTGATCCATGTGGATAAACTCAATATCGTGGTCAGGGTCAAAATCGGGGGGAAAGATCGGCTCAAAAGCGTCATCGACCTCGTGGTCGAACTCGAACACGTGCGATGGACCGGGTGCAGCTGACATCGCCATGTCAGGGTCAGAAGAGTGAGACAGCACACTATGGTCGTGCGAAGATGCAGATGCCACAGAGTCTAATGAGTCTTGGACAGGTGAACCAATAGGAAGCTCCTCTATAGGGGCCTCAGCAATGGGAAGAATAACGTCAGCATCAATAGGGGCCCTGCCCTCATAGTCAGCCTCAGGCGGATCCTCCTAAACAGATCGATGTCATCATCAGAAACGACAGTGAGTGGCATATCAACCACTGGAAAAACAGCAAGCGGTATGGGAGCAGGGATCACCGCAAGTGGTAAATCCCCGGCAGGAAGGCCATCAGCAGGCTCAACTCCGACGTCAGGCAACGCGAATGGCTGGAAATCATCGTCGTCTGTGCTGGTGGTGTCTGATGTGTAGACCTCTCGCTCTGAGGGAATCTCGTCATCTGACACGATCGCCATGGGGTCTAGTGTGTCCGATACTCCTGTGTCTGACGATGAGACCATGACGTCTGTAACACAATCACATATATGCACATATATCAATCATAAGGTCAAATAAACATGTTAGCCACAATAAAGCAAACAAGTAGTCCTCCTAGTCTTCCCAGACTACCCTCCCAGCCTCTCAGACTGAACTTCCTAGCCTCTCAGACTAACTCCCTGGTCTCTAAGACTAACCTCCCAGTCTCTAAGACTAAATCCCTGGTCTCTAAGACCAATCCTCCCAGTCTTTAAGACTAATTCTCTGGTCTCTAAGACCAATCCTCCCAGTCTCTAAGACTAATTATCCCCAGCCTCTAAGGCTGATCCTCCCGCAGTCTCTATGACTGATCCTCCCTTAGTCTCTAAGACTGATCCTCCCTCAGTCTCTAAGACTGATCCTCCCCCAGTCTCTAAGACTGAAATATAAAAATTTTGAAAAAGTGTAATTGGGCCTTTTATTTGTAAAAATGTTTTGTACCCTGGATCTGGACGTTTAGTGTATGCAATGTAAAAATGTTTTCGTGAGAGCCCCAGTGATCATAGTCTAGACTCGAGAAAGAATCCTAGTTCGCTATGATCGATGCTCTGATACCAAGATGTCACACCCTGGCTTTGCGGAAGCGTGGGTTTATTTTGGTATGACTTCTTAATACCATAGCACAATCACAACCATGCTATATGAAAATAAAACCATGATGTTCATCCATTCATCAAGTTTTCAGATGTTACCAAGACAACATTGTTTAAAAGTCGACACATGAAACGAGTTACAACCACGACATAATTAAAACTTGTTCACAAGACACAACCAAAAGACATGAACAAAAACACAGTTTAAGACTTGTGACCCGTCCAGGCAAAGGTCACATTTCCTAAACTCGGACGACATCATTATTCCTACGCAGCTTGACGGCATTGCATACCTTGCCAGATCCCCTAGTTTCCTGAAATACATGTAGTTTGAAAAATCAACAAAAGTTGAGTGAGTTCATGTAAAAGTGAGTATGTATAAACCTTTGTAATATGTCTGTATGTATGAAAATCCCTGGTATGTAGCAATTAAGGAAAAAGAGATCACCATTGGGTTGCAAAGCCAATGATATGTGTGAAGTGATGCAGGAAGACTCAAACCTAGCAGATTTTTGCGTCGGGCTCAAACTCACCCCATGGTCCGTACAGTGGACTCAGGAGCTGGGCTCGCTACACCCAAATAGATCTACCGCTCTTGACCCTCGGTCCTACAATGAGGATTAATGGCCCCAAGTAACACCTACCCACTCACATGATCTAAGTAGTAAACCCTCCTTAAGGTAACCATACCATGTATAATAGTATCTGTAAATATTGTAACATGTATTCCACCCCCGAAGTATAAAAACTGAAAACAGTTAAGAGAAAAGGGGGACATGAACTCACAGAAGTGCGTATCCCGAAATGTAAGCTTCCAACTCAACCTGCTGCGTGACGACCTACACGTACTAATGCCTATTAGATGGATGGCCGTGCCTTGGCTTAGGGTTTAACGTTTTTGGAGATATAGTTAGGTAACTATTCCGTATTCACACTTCTTATTTATTTTATATTTCCTTCCCAAGGATGTGGGTTTTTATACATGTACGAGTTATAATTCCGATTGATATATTTTAAGTCCCCCTTGAAAAATATATTGTTAATCACTTGTCTAAATATTCTAACTCCAAAATATATATATTTTCCCAAAAATATTATATTTTACCTCATACAATTCCAAAATAATACTTTATCAAAATATACATATGAGAGTATTTTCCGAAATGTACCTAAGTTACATTTTAAAGTTCACGTTGTAATAACAATACCGTTGTAACTTAAATATTTATTTTGAGAGAGCGTTGGTATTATTTTTGGAGTAGTAATGTCATAGTATTTCCAAGTTATATATTATTTTTACCCTAAAAATAATATATCTAGTGCACAAAATAACAATCCATTGCACAAGCGTTTTGTTATAAAATATATATTCTAAATATATATTAAACATATTTCACTTACGAAAATCCACCTTCGGCACTTGGTATTTTTGTAATAAAGATCCTGGCGAAGTTTATTTTGAAAACCAAGTTAAAAATATATTTGTAAACATTTGTTAGAAAAATATTTCTAAGTGTTAAAATTCTAGAAAAATTTCGCTAGAGTTTCCTTTGTAAATGGAGGTGTCCACGCTTACTAGTGTATCATTTTCTTTTTAAAATCATTCAAACAATTTACCAACCAACAATATACAAATTTTCAATCACTAATCTGGACAAAAATAAGACTAAATCATAAACTCATGAACTTGAAAGTGTGTAAAAAGATGTAGTAAGTTACTATCATGCTTAGTAGGTCTTGTTATCTTTAAAAATAAGATTAGTTTCTTAAAAACTTTATTTTTAAAGAATTTGAAGTTTAACAACTTCTAGTCATGATTTACAAAAATGTTTCTTTGTTAAACTTTCTTTCTACACAAGTGTTCCTACACTTGTTTGCTTACTAAAAATGATTTTAGTTCATACAAGATCCGGGTTTTAACAAGACTAGTATTTTTCACTTGGTTTTTCCGAAAAACCACTTGTAGATCTTTAGATCTATAAGCTTATAACCTTATTTTCCAAGAAAAATTATATTTACTCAAGTTTCAAGTTCATGGTGAATGGTTGCATCATCTTTCATAATTCTAACACTAACATCTTACTAGTTCATGTTCTTGAACATGATCTAGCATGTCTAGATGATGATCCATCCAACTTTTACTAAGCAACAACATCAAACAATCATAACTACACAAGATCTACATGATTTACCCAAATAACTTCTCTTTATCCACCCTTTATCCCTTATGTTCAAGACTTTAGATTATGTTCATTAGAGTTTCTTAACTTTTTATCATTCTATCATCTATTAACCACGAAATACAAGAACAAGATGATGTTTTAGAACACT
>JARYGA010001295.1:0-44190 GCA_030545235.1 Helianthus tuberosus | reverse complement strand
AAGTAGCAATTTCAAATGTTTAAATATTGTTCATAACATCCACAAGCTGTGCCCACAACGACCGTGCCTCCCGTGCAAGCTCCATAAGCACCTAAGGTCCTGCAAGGCATGTAACAGAGGATCAACAACTAGTTGAGCGAGTTCACAGTGAGTTTGTTTAGTTATAGTATTCGTAAAGCAGTTCGTATGTTCATTAGTAATCATGTATCGTATATATCGTATCGCGGCCCTCTAGGCATGTTTGCGAAGTATAGTGGGGATTTCCCATGTTTGCTAGACTAGGTATAGTAGTATCGCGGCCCTTCCTGGCATGTTTGCGAAGATTAGAGTATATAAGTTCGCGGCCCTTTCTAGGCATCTGTGCGAAGATTGTCATAATATCGCGGCCGACCCTTGGCGTGTGTGCGAAGATCGTTTAAATTAGTATAACCAGTCTAGTCTTGTTCTTATCCATAATCCTTCCTCTACCGGGAATCATATATCTAAGTTCCATAAGCTGAACGAATAAATAATCCAACCCATTCCCATCCTGGGAATCCCATGCCTTGGCTGTGTGAACTCACCTTGGTTTGCTCGGTATGCTAAGTGTATGCTCGCAAGTAATCAATCACGTCCTAAAGTATGCACGTATGTGAAATCAGTTTGTGTTCAAGTTGTGCACGTATAAACTTGTAACACGTAATCACAATCATATACAAGATGGTTACACTTAACAGCAGTTAAATATTCCAGTTAACACTCAACAGAATTAACCCAAGTTACTGTGCAGATTACTGTTCGGCGAAACACAAATTATGGCGAAACATACTTCCGGCGAATCACAATATTGGCGAATCACATGTTGACGAAACACATTCTATTTCGTCGAGGTGTCCCTTGGCGAAACACATTCTGTTTCGTCGACTACCCTTGGCGAAACACATTCTGTTTCGCCGAGGGTTCGGTTTCGTCGGACAGTTCAGTTACGTCAGTACAATACATGCAGAAACCCTAATCATCACTAACAGCCGACATCATTACTATCAATCATGCAGAAATCATTCAACCCAGCATTCATCATTCACAATATGCATAATCATCACAGGACTTCACATCTAGCAGAAACCCTAACTTACGTGTATAATACTCATATCATCACAACTACGTATATCATGCATAAACCCGATCTCAACAGTTTATCAGATTCTGATTCGGTTTCATAGGGGATTCGTGTATACATTTATCAATTTAAACAGCGGATTATATTACAACATCAAACTCCAATCATCATCATATCAAGAACCCTAACATTTAACATGTATCAGATACAATCATACATCAACATAGCAGAATCACATGGCACAGAAACACATACATGGATGAATGATCAATCAAGACACATAAATCTACTAACCGAGATGAGGGTTTGATCGCACAAGGGTTTCCGGTGGTTTCTAGTTCGCCGTCACAGTGAGAGAGCTCTAGGGTTTCGGTTGTGTTGATAGAAAACATAAAATGATGATGTTTTACGTAGAAATACACAGAATAGCGTTCTGGGCCCAAGCTGGGCTTCGACAGATCTGGGCTCGGCGAAACAGCTTGTTTCGTCGAGTCGTATACGGCGAAACATATTCTGTTTCGTCGGGAATGGTTATGGCGAAACACACTTGTGTTTCGTCGGGTTCTACCTTAAGTTAAGCAGTTTATGTTTCACGACACGTTATACAATCAAACACATAATCAAGCAAACACAATGCATTTATCATAACACAACCATATAGTCAAAGTCAATGTGCATTTAATGCGAATAAAGAATGTCGGAAATTCGAGTTGTCACATTATCCCCAACTTGAAAGAAATTTCGTCCCGAAATTTAGCATGCAGTTACTGAGGAAAGCTAATGGTGTGACGTTGTTTACCTGAATTGTATCGCGGCTCCCCTGAGCATGTTTGCGAAGATTACTGATTTTCTTGGGGTGTCACATTATCCCCCCGTTGATTTGGAATTTCGTCCCGAAATTCTGCATTGGTAGCTTCAGCCTCAGTAGTAGTTGCATTTGTTCCGAATAACTGGGGGTATTTGAGTTCCATTTGATCTTCGCGCTCCCAGGTGAACTCTGGGCCGCGGCGGGAGTTCCAACGAACTCGTACAAGAGGGATTCTCGTGTTCTTGAGGACCTTAACATCCCGGTCCGTGATTTCAACAGGTTCCTCGACGAAGTGCAACCGCTCGTCGATAGTGAGTTCCTTCAAGGGAACTACGTGGGTCTCATCTGACGTACATTTCTTCAAATTCGACACGTGAAAGACGTTGTGAACTGCACTGAGTTCAGGTGGTAAGTTCAGTCTGTAGGCCACTTTGCCTATTTTCTCAATAACTTCGAAAGGTCCAACATATCGTGGATTTAGTTTGCCGCGTTTGCCAAAACGAACCACACCCTTCCAGGGTGAAACTTTAAGTAGCGCTCGATCCCCAACTTGGAATTCGAGTAGTTTCCTGTCTAAATCAGCGTATGCTTTCTGACGGTCGCGTGCTGCCGCCATGCGTTGTCGTATCTGTGCAATCTTTTCAGTAGTATCAACTACCATTTCTGGACCTGTGATTTGACTTTCTCCCACCTCTGCCCAACAGAGAGGTGACCGGCATTTACGCCCGTACGCCCGTAGCTGTTATTGTATGAAAATTCCACAAGTGGCAGATGTTTTTCCCAACCATTGCCAAAGTCTATTACGCACGCCCGAAGCATGTCTTCTAGAGTTTGAATAGTGCGCTCAGACTGCCCATCTGTCTGAGGATGATACGCCGTGCTCATGTCTAAACGAGAGCCAAAAGATTTATGCATTGCCTGCCACAGTTCTGAAGTAAAACGTGCGTCTCGATCAGAGATGATAGAGGTTGGCACACCGTGCCTGGAGACCACTTCTTTCAAGTAGGTGTCTGCTAGTGTAGAGAACTTGTCTGTTTCTTTAATGGCCAAGAAATGAGCAGACTTTGTGAGTCGATCCACGATCACCCAAATAGTATCATTTCCGCGCTGAGATCTAGGTAAGCCAGTAACAAAATCCATGGAAATTTGCTCCCATTTCCATTGTGGTATCTCAGGTTGTTGGAGTGGACCTGACGGTTTCTGATATTCTGCCTTGACTCTCGCACAAGTCAAGCATTTGCTAACGTATGTGGCTATGTGGGCCTTCATGCTAGGCCACCAGTATGTAGTCTTAATATCGTGGTACATTTTATCCGAACCAGGATGTACCGAGTAGCGAGACTTGTGAGCTTCATCCATTACCAGCTCGCGTAGGTTGCCGTACAGTGGGACCCAAATGCGTCCTGTTACGTAATAAGCGCCGTCTGCCCTTTGTTCTAATCGTTGTCTTGAGCCGCGTAGGGCTTCAGCCCTGACATTTTCTGGTTTCAATGCTTCTATCTGAGCATCTCGTATCTGGGAAGGAAGGCTAGACTGTATGGTGAGTTGTAAAGCTCGCACGCGCTTAGGCGCGGTGTCTTTTCGACTGAGGGCGTCCGCCACCACATTGGCTTTGCCTGGGTGGTACCTGATTGAGCATTTGTAGTCGTTTAGCAGTTCGACCCATCGTCGCTGTCGCATATTCAGTTCCTTCTGTTTAAATATATGTTCGAGGCTTCTGTGGTCAGTGTAGATAGCACATTTGGTACCATACAAATAGTGTCGCCATATCTTAAGTGCAAAAACAACCGCTCCCAACTCTAAGTCGTGTGTTGTGTAATTCTTTTCGTGAATCTTAAGTTGGCGCGAAGCATAAGCAATGACTCTATCCCTTTGCATCAATACACATCCAAGACCTTGGATGGATGCGTCGCAGTAGACTACAAAATTATCCGTGCCTTCAGGCAATGAGAGGATAGGTGCGCTACAGAGTCTATCCTTTAAGTGTTGGAACGCTGTTTCTTGTGCATTACCCCAACGGTAAACAACACCTTTCTGTGTCAGTAATGTAAGCGCCTGAGCAATCTTTGAGAAGTCTTTAATGAAACGTCTGTAATAACCCGCCAAACCTAAGAATTGGCGTATTTCGGTTGGTGTACGAGGCGCAGGCCAGTTCTTGATCGAATCTACCTTGGACGGATCTACATGAATCCCATCCTTGTTCACCACGTGGCCTAAAAAGTGGACTTCACGAAGCCAGAAGTCACATTTGGAAAACTTAGCGTATAGCTGTTCTGTTCGTAGAAGTTCCAGTATAAGTCGTAAATGATGTTCGTGTTCCTCCTGACTCTTCGAATAAATCAGGATGTCGTCGATGAAAACAATGACAAACTTGTCGAGATAGGGTTTGCACACCCTGTTCATAAGATCCATAAATACGGCAGGCGCGTTCGTTAGCCCGAATGGCATGACCATAAACTCGTAGTGGCCGTAGCGTGTTCTGAACGCTGTTTTGGGGACGTCCTCATCCCGGACTCTCAGCTGGTGGTATCCTGACCTTAAGTCTATTTTGGAGTAGTAGCTCGACCCTTGCAGCTGGTCGAATAAATCATCTATGCGCGGAAGAGGATAACGATTCTTGATCGTCACCTTGTTGAGTTCACGGTAGTCTATACACATCCTGAATGTACCGTCTTTCTTCTTTACGAATAACACTGGAGCTCCCCAGGGCGAAGAGCTAGGACGTATAAAACCCTTTTCCAAGAGTTCTTGTAGCTGCTTTGACAGTTCTTCCAATTCCGTTGGAGCTAAACGATAAGGTGCTCGAGCTATGGGCGCTGCTCCTAGAGCGAGCTCGATCTGGAATTCGACTTGTCGATGAGGCGGTAACCCAGGTAATTCCTCAGGAAACACTTGAGGAAAGTCGCGTACCACTGGAATATCCTCAATCTTCTTCTCTTTCTTCGATGTATCAGTGACGAGAGCTAGAACAGCTGTGTGACCCTTGCGCAGACACTTCTGAGCCTTCAAGAAGGAAATGATGCCACTCACGACACCACTCTTGTCGCCTTGAACTTCGAGAGGTTCTTTGCCCGACCGAGGAATACGAATAACTTTTTCTTTGCATAAAATCTCCGCTTGTTGTTGAGATAACCAATCCATACCGATGACGACATCAAAGCTACCCAAGGTTATAGGGATGAGATCAATGGAGAAAGTCTGACCAGCGAGGATAAGATTACACCCTTTAACTATGTGTGTGGCCTCTAGACTTTTACCGTTAGCTAACTCTACAACATGTTTGGTGTTTAAGGGAGTTGGTGCACGTTTTAACATTTCACTAGCTTTTAGAGACATGTAACTTGTATCCGCACCAGAATCAAATAGTACAGTAACATAAAAGTCGTCAAGAAGAAACTTACCCATAACCACATTGGGATCATTCCTGGCATCACCCTGCCCGATCACAAACATACGGCCTCTAGCTCCATTATTGTTGTTGTTGTTTCCCCCATTGTTGTTGTTCCCGTTGCCCTGGTTGTTGTTATTGTTCTGGTTCTGGTTTAACTGAGGGCAATCCCGCTTGTAATGACCTTCAGCCCCACACTGGTAGCATCCCCTGTTTCCCTGCTGCTGCTGCTGAGGCTGGTTTCGTGGAGCGGGTGGTGGTTGTTGCTGATTCTGATTCGCAGGTCGTGAACTCCTGCAATCTTTAGCTTCGTGCCCGTTTTTGAGACATCTCTGACAGTAGGCCTTGCGACACTGACCACTGTGATGTTTGTAGCACCTGTTACACAGTGGATGATTTCCCCGATAACCACTCTGTCTCTGCCCACCAGAAGTTTGCTGACTTGGGCTCTGGTAGTCATTAATCTTGCGTTGCTGAGCCTGAGATTGAACTATAGCTGAACCTTTGCTGGAATCCCCATCCCATTTCCGCTTGTTGTCACTGGGAGTAGCAGGAGTGACCGGAGTAGTAGCGGTAGTAGTAGTGCTGATGCGTTCAGGCAACTTGTTCTGCTCCACCGCCTGATCCGTGAGACGGTGAGCCAGCTGTACAACCTGCTGATAAGTGGCGAGGTTTGCTGAAGTGACGTGACTCTGGATCTCTGGCACTAGACCCTTGAGGAACAGTTCGATTCGCTTGATTGGAGGGTCCACCATCGTAGGACACAATAGAGCAAGTTCATTAGATCTTTTGGTGTATGCCTCGATCTCTGACCCCTTCATCTTGAGATTGAAAAACTCGACCTCCAGCTTATGAATATCATCCCTGCTGCAATATTCTTCTTTGATCATTTCTTTAAAGTTGTTCCATGGGGTAGCGTTAGCAGCAACCAACCCCAGCATTTGCACCTGAGCTTTCCACCATGTGAGAGCTAAACCCTCTAGGGTACCGGTGGCATACTTCACCCTGCGTGCCTCAGGGCATTCACACATTTCGAATACAGTCTCGATCTTTTCAAACCAGTGGAGGAGTCCGACTGCTCCCTCCGTGCCGCTGAAAGTACCGGGACGACAGTCCATGAACGTTTTGAAAGTGCAAACAGGTGCTTGACCTGTTGTGTGCGTAAGAGTAAACAAAAATTTTAGCACAAGAGTTGGTTTAGGAATGTAGGATCTAAGGACCCTAGTGTGAGTTTCAACTGCAGGGTATACCTCCTGCTTGTGCGGCTGCAACTGCCGCAGTAACTTGTTCAGCGATGAGAGCCGTCAATTGGGCTTGTGTCATGTTGATACGTCCAGACATGATCTTCATAGTAAAGATAGCATAAGTCAGAGAGGATCGCGAATCGTGCGATGACAGAAGAGTGTGAGCATATAAGCGTTCTCAAGCAGTAACGAATAGTAATCAATGTAATCTAAGCATACCACGAGCAAAGTTCTATGTAATTCTAGCAAGTAGGCAATAAACATGAACCTTATTACCTAGGATGTTGAGTCTTGCACGTGGAGCGAGGCGTCGTTGTGGATCGTTGAGCACTGTACTGGTTATAGTCTGGTTTCAATAAAAACGTTTTCCCTTATTAAAACCGAGTTCTCTATAACCAATGGCTCTGATACCAATCTGTCACACCCCCAAAATCCACACGCGGAGTATCACCGCTTGGAGGCGTGACTGACCAGGATCAAGCCACCAATCATATTGAACATAGTAAGTATTAAATGTAAAACAACCAAACCAATATGAAAGGTGTTCAAAACATAAGTGTAATTTCAATGTTTAGCGGAAGCATAAATAAACCCAATCATAAGTAGCAATTTCAAATGTTTAAATATTGTTCATAACATCCACAAGCTGTGCCCACAACGACCGTGCCTCCCGTGCAAGCTCCATAAGCACCTAAGGTCCTGCAAGGCATGTAACAGAGGATCAACAACTAGTTGAGCGAGTTCACAGTGAGTTTGTTTAGTTATAGTATTCGTAAAGCAGTTCGTATGTTCATTAGTAATCATGTATCGTATATATCGTATCGCGGCCCTCTAGGCATGTTTGCGAAGTATAGTGGGGATTTCCCATGTTTGCTAGACTAGGTATAGTAGTATCGCGGCCCTTCCTGGCATGTTTGCGAAGATTAGAGTATATAAGTTCGCGGCCCTTTCTAGGCATGTGTGCGAAGATTGTCATAATATCGCGGCCGACCCTTGGCGTGTGTGCGAAGATCGTTTAAATTAGTATAACCAGTCTAGTCTTGTTCTTATCCATAATCCTTCCTCTACCGGGAATCATATATCTAAGTTCCATAAGCTGAACGAATAAATAATCCAACCCATTCCCATCCTGGGAATCCCATGCCTTGGCTGTGTGAACTCACCTTGGTTTGCTCGGTATGCTAAGTGTATGCTCGCAAGTAATCAATCACGTCCTAAAGTATGCACGTATGTGAAATCAGTTTGTGTTCAAGTTGTGCACGTATAAACATGTAACACGTAATCACAATCATATACAAGATGGTTACACTTAACAGCAGTTAAATATTCCAGTTAACACTCAACAGAATTAACCCAAGTTACTGTGCAGATTACTGTTCGGCGAAACACAAATTATGGCGAAACATACTTCCGGCGAATCACAATATTGGCGAATCACATGTTGACGAAACACATTCTATTTCGTCGAGGTGTCCCTTGGCGAAACACATTCTGTTTCGTCGACTACCCTTGGCGAAACACATTCTGTTTCGCCGAGGGTTCGGTTTCGTCGGACAGTTCAGTTACGTCAGTACAATACATGCAGAAACCCTAATCATCACTAACAGCCGACATCATTACTATCAATCATGCAGAAATCATTCAACCCAGCATTCATCATTCACAATATGCATAATCATCACAGGACTTCACATCTAGCAGAAACCCTAACTTACGTGTATAATACTCATATCATCACAACTACGTATATCATGCATAAACCCGATCTCAACAGTTTATCAGATTCTGATTCGGTTTCATAGGGGATTCGTGTATACATTTATCAATTTAAACAGCGGATTATATTACAACATCAAACTCCAATCATCATCATATCAAGAACCCTAACATTTAACATGTATCAGATACAATCATACATCAACATAGCAGAATCACATGGCACAGAAACACATACATGGATGAATGATCAATCAAGACACATAAATCTACTAACCGAGATGAGGGTTTGATCGCACAAGGGTTTCCGGTGGTTTCTAGTTCGCCGTCACAGTGAGAGAGCTCTAGGGTTTCGGTTGTGTTGATAGAAAACATAAAATGATGATGTTTTACGTAGAAATACACAGAATAGCGTTCTGGGCCCAAGCTGGGCTTCGACAGATCTGGGCTCGGCGAAACAGCTTGTTTCGTCGAGTCGTATACGGCGAAACATATTCTGTTTCGTCGGGAATGGTTATGGCGAAACACACTTGTGTTTCGTCGGGTTCTACCTTAAGTTAAGCAGTTTATGTTTCACGACACGTTATACAATCAAACACATAATCAAGCAAACACAATGCATTTATCATAACACAACCATATAGTCAAAGTCAACGTGCATTTAATGCGAATAAAGAATGTCGGAAATTCGAGTTGTCACATTATCCCCAACTTGAAAGAAATTTCGTCCCGAAATTTAGCATGCAGTTACTGAGGAAAGCTAATGGTGTGACGTTGTTTACCTGAATTGTATCGCGGCTCCCCTGAGCATGTTTGCGAAGATTACTGATTTTCTTGGGGTGTCACATTATCCCCCCGTTGATTTGGAATTTCGTCCCGAAATTCTGCATTGGTAGCTTCAGCCTCAGTAGTAGTTGCATTTGTTCCGAATAACTGGGGGTATTTGAGTTCCATTTGATCTTCGCGCTCCCAGGTGAACTCTGGGCCGCGGCGGGAGTTCCAACGAACTCGTACAAGAGGGATTCTCGTGTTCTTGAGGACCTTAACATCCCGGTCCGTGATTTCAACAGGTTCCTCGACGAAGTGCAACCGCTCGTCGATAGTGAGTTCCTTCAAGGGAACTACGTGGGTCTCATCTGACGTACATTTCTTCAAATTCGACACGTGAAAGACGTTGTGAACTGCACTGAGTTCAGGTGGTAAGTTCAGTCTGTAGGCCACTTTGCCTATTTTCTCAATAACTTCGAAAGGTCCAACATATCGTGGATTTAGTTTGCCGCGTTTGCCAAAACGAACCACACCCTTCCAGGGTGAAACTTTAAGTAGCGCTCGATCCCCAACTTGGAATTCGAGTAGTTTCCTGTCTAAATCAGCGTATGCTTTCTGACGGTCGCGTGCTGCCGCCATGCGTTGTCGTATCTGTGCAATCTTTTCAGTAGTATCAACTACCATTTCTGGACCTGTGATTTGACTTTCTCCCACCTCTGCCCAACAGAGAGGTGACCGGCATTTACGCCCGTACGCCCGTAGCTGTTATTGTATGAAAATTCCACAAGTGGCAGATGTTTTTCCCAACCATTGCCAAAGTCTATTACGCACGCCCGAAGCATGTCTTCTAGAGTTTGAATAGTGCGCTCAGACTGCCCATCTGTCTGAGGATGATACGCCGTGCTCATGTCTAAACGAGAGCCAAAAGATTTATGCATTGCCTGCCACAGTTCTGAAGTAAAACGTGCGTCTCGATCAGAGATGATAGAGGTTGGCACACCGTGCCTGGAGACCACTTCTTTCAAGTAGGTGTCTGCTAGTGTAGAGAACTTGTCTGTTTCTTTAATGGCCAAGAAATGAGCAGACTTTGTGAGTCGATCCACGATCACCCAAATAGTATCATTTCCGCGCTGAGATCTAGGTAAGCCAGTAACAAAATCCATGGAAATTTGCTCCCATTTCCATTGTGGTATCTCAGGTTGTTGGAGTGGACCTGACGGTTTCTGATATTCTGCCTTGACTCTCGCACAAGTCAAGCATTTGCTAACGTATGTGGCTATGTGGGCCTTCATGCTAGGCCACCAGTATGTAGTCTTAATATCGTGGTACATTTTATCCGAACCAGGATGTACCGAGTAGCGAGACTTGTGAGCTTCATCCATTACCAGCTCGCGTAGGTTGCCGTACAGTGGGACCCAAATGCGTCCTGTTACGTAATAAGCGCCGTCTGCCCTTTGTTCTAATCGTTGTCTTGAGCCGCGTAGGGCTTCAGCCCTGACATTTTCTGGTTTCAATGCTTCTATCTGAGCATCTCGTATCTGGGAAGGAAGGCTAGACTGTATGGTGAGTTGTAAAGCTCGCACGCGCTTAGGCGCGGTGTCTTTTCGACTGAGGGCGTCCGCCACCACATTGGCTTTGCCTGGGTGGTACCTGATTGAGCATTTGTAGTCGTTTAGCAGTTCGACCCATCGTCGCTGTCGCATATTCAGTTCCTTCTGTTTAAATATATGTTCGAGGCTTCTGTGGTCAGTGTAGATAGCACATTTGGTACCATACAAATAGTGTCGCCATATCTTAAGTGCAAAAACAACCGCTCCCAACTCTAAGTCGTGTGTTGTGTAATTCTTTTCGTGAATCTTAAGTTGGCGCGAAGCATAAGCAATGACTCTATCCCTTTGCATCAATACACATCCAAGACCTTGGATGGATGCGTCGCAGTAGACTACAAAATTATCCGTGCCTTCAGGCAATGAGAGGATAGGTGCGCTACAGAGTCTATCCTTTAAGTGTTGGAACGCTGTTTCTTGTGCATTACCCCAACGGTAAACAACACCTTTCTGTGTCAGTAATGTAAGCGCCTGAGCAATCTTTGAGAAGTCTTTAATGAAACGTCTGTAATAACCCGCCAAACCTAAGAATTGGCGTATTTCGGTTGGTGTACGAGGCGCAGGCCAGTTCTTGATCGAATCTACCTTGGACGGATCTACATGAATCCCATCCTTGTTCACCACGTGGCCTAAAAAGTGGACTTCACGAAGCCAGAAGTCACATTTGGAAAACTTAGCGTATAGCTGTTCTGTTCGTAGAAGTTCCAGTATAAGTCGTAAATGATGTTCGTGTTCCTCCTGACTCTTCGAATAAATCAGGATGTCGTCGATGAAAACAATGACAAACTTGTCGAGATAGGGTTTGCACACCCTGTTCATAAGATCCATAAATACGGCAGGCGCGTTCGTTAGCCCGAATGGCATGACCATAAACTCGTAGTGGCCGTAGCGTGTTCTGAACGCTGTTTTGGGGACGTCCTCATCCCGGACTCTCAGCTGGTGGTATCCTGACCTTAAGTCTATTTTGGAGTAGTAGCTCGACCCTTGCAGCTGGTCGAATAAATCATCTATGCGCGGAAGAGGATAACGATTCTTGATCGTCACCTTGTTGAGTTCACGGTAGTCTATACACATCCTGAATGTACCGTCTTTCTTCTTTACGAATAACACTGGAGCTCCCCAGGGCGAAGAGCTAGGACGTATAAAACCCTTTTCCAAGAGTTCTTGTAGCTGCTTTGACAGTTCTTCCAATTCCGTTGGAGCTAAACGATAAGGTGCTCGAGCTATGGGCGCTGCTCCTAGAGCGAGCTCGATCTGGAATTCGACTTGTCGATGAGGCGGTAACCCAGGTAATTCCTCAGGAAACACTTGAGGAAAGTCGCGTACCACTGGAATATCCTCAATCTTCTTCTCTTTCTTCGATGTATCAGTGACGAGAGCTAGAACAGCTGTGTGACCCTTGCGCAGACACTTCTGAGCCTTCAAGAAGGAAATGATGCCACTCACGACACCACTCTTGTCGCCTTGAACTTCGAGAGGTTCTTTGCCCGACCGAGGAATACGAATAACTTTTTCTTTGCATAAAATCTCCGCTTGTTGTTGAGATAACCAATCCATACCGATGACGACATCAAAGCTACCCAAGGTTATAGGGATGAGATCAATGGAGAAAGTCTGACCAGCGAGGATAAGATTACACCCTTTAACTATGTGTGTGGCCTCTAGACTTTTACCGTTAGCTAACTCTACAACATGTTTGGTGTTTAAGGGAGTTGGTGCACGTTTTAACATTTCACTAGCTTTTAGAGACATGTAACTTGTATCCGCACCAGAATCAAATAGTACAGTAACATAAAAGTCGTCAAGAAGAAACTTACCCATAACCACATTGGGATCATTCCTGGCATCACCCTGCCCGATCACAAACATACGGCCTCTAGCTCCATTATTGTTGTTGTTGTTTCCCCCATTGTTGTTGTTCCCGTTGCCCTGGTTGTTGTTATTGTTCTGGTTCTGGTTTAACTGAGGGCAATCCCGCTTGTAATGACCTTCAGCCCCACACTGGTAGCATCCCCTGTTTCCCTGCTGCTGCTGCTGAGGCTGGTTTCGTGGAGCGGGTGGTGGTTGTTGCTGATTCTGATTCGCAGGTCGTGAACTCCTGCAATCTTTAGCTTCGTGCCCGTTTTTGAGACATCTCTGACAGTAGGCCTTGCGACACTGACCACTGTGATGTTTGTAGCACCTGTTACACAGTGGATGATTTCCCCGATAACCACTCTGTCTCTGCCCACCAGAAGTTTGCTGACTTGGGCTCTGGTAGTCATTAATCTTGCGTTGCTGAGCCTGAGATTGAACTATAGCTGAACCTTTGCTGGAATCCCCATCCCATTTCCGCTTGTTGTCACTGGGAGTAGCAGGAGTGACCGGAGTAGTAGCGGTAGTAGTAGTGCTGATGCGTTCAGGCAACTTGTTCTGCTCCACCGCCTGATCCGTGAGACGGTGAGCCAGCTGTACAACCTGCTGATAAGTGGCGAGGTTTGCTGAAGTGACGTGACTCTGGATCTCTGGCACTAGACCCTTGAGGAACAGTTCGATTCGCTTGATTGGAGGGTCCACCATCGTAGGACACAATAGAGCAAGTTCATTAGATCTTTTGGTGTATGCCTCGATCTCTGACCCCTTCATCTTGAGATTGAAAAACTCGACCTCCAGCTTATGAATATCATCCCTGCTGCAATATTCTTCTTTGATCATTTCTTTAAAGTTGTTCCATGGGGTAGCGTTAGCAGCAACCAACCCCAGCATTTGCACCTGAGCTTTCCACCATGTGAGAGCTAAACCCTCTAGGGTACCGGTGGCATACTTCACCCTGCGTGCCTCAGGGCATTCACACATTTCGAATACAGTCTCGATCTTTTCAAACCAGTGGAGGAGTCCGACTGCTCCCTCCGTGCCGCTGAAAGTACCGGGACGACAGTCCATGAACGTTTTGAAAGTGCAAACAGGTGCTTGACCTGTTGTGTGCGTAAGAGTAAACAAAAATTTTAGCACAAGAGTTGGTTTAGGAATGTAGGATCTAAGGACCCTAGTGTGAGTTTCAACTGCAGGGTATACCTCCTGCTTGTGCGGCTGCAACTGCCGCAGTAACTTGTTCAGCGATGAGAGCCGTCAATTGGGCTTGTGTCATGTTGATACGTCCAGACATGATCTTCATAGTAAAGATAGCATAAGTCAGAGAGGATCGCGAATCGTGCGATGACAGAAGAGTGTGAGCATATAAGCGTTCTCAAGCAGTAACGAATAGTAATCAATGTAATCTAAGCATACCACGAGCAAAGTTCTATGTAATTCTAGCAAGTAGGCAATAAACATGAACCTTATTACCTAGGATGTTGAGTCTTGCACGTGGAGCGAGGCGTCGTTGTGGATCGTTGAGCACTGTACTGGTTATAGTCTGGTTTCAATAAAAACGTTTTCCCTTATTAAAACCGAGTTCTCTATAACCAATGGCTCTGATACCAATCTGTCACACCCCCAAAATCCACACGCGGAGTATCACCGCTTGGAGGCGTGACTGACCAGGATCAAGCCACCAATCATATTGAACATAGTAAGTATTAAATGTAAAACAACCAAACCAATATGAAAGGTGTTCAAAACATAAGTGTAATTTCAATGTTTAGCGGAAGCATAAATAAACCCAATCATAAGTAGCAATTTCAAATGTTTAAATATTGTTCATAACATCCACAAGCTGTGCCCACAACGACCGTGCCTCCCGTGCAAGCTCCATAAGCACCTAAGGTCCTGCAAGGCATGTAACAGAGGATCAACAACTAGTTGAGCGAGTTCACAGTGAGTTTGTTTAGTTATAGTATTCGTAAAGCAGTTCGTATGTTCATTAGTAATCATGTATCGTATATATCGTATCGCGGCCCTCTAGGCATGTTTGCGAAGTATAGTGGGGATTTCCCATGTTTGCTAGACTAGGTATAGTAGTATCGCGGCCCTTCCTGGCATGTTTGCGAAGATTAGAGTATATAAGTTCGCGGCCCTTTCTAGGCATGTGTGCGAAGATTGTCATAATATCGCGGCCGACCCTTGGCGTGTGTGCGAAGATCGTTTAAATTAGTATAACCAGTCTAGTCTTGTTCTTATCCATAATCCTTCCTCTACCGGGAATCATATATCTAAGTTCCATAAGCTGAACGAATAAATAATCCAACCCATTCCCATCCTGGGAATCCCATGCCTTGGCTGTGTGAACTCACCTTGGTTTGCTCGGTATGCTAAGTGTATGCTCGCAAGTAATCAATCACGTCCTAAAGTATGCACGTATGTGAAATCAGTTTGTGTTCAAGTTGTGCACGTATAAACATGTAACACGTAATCACAATCATATACAAGATGGTTACACTTAACAGCAGTTAAATATTCCAGTTAACACTCAACAGAATTAACCCAAGTTACTGTGCAGATTACTGTTCGGCGAAACACAAATTATGGCGAAACATACTTCCGGCGAATCACAATATTGGCGAATCACATGTTGACGAAACACATTCTATTTCGTCGAGGTGTCCCTTGGCGAAACACATTCTGTTTCGTCGACTACCCTTGGCGAAACACATTCTGTTTCGCCGAGGGTTCGGTTTCGTCGGACAGTTCAGTTACGTCAGTACAATACATGCAGAAACCCTAATCATCACTAACAGCCGACATCATTACTATCAATCATGCAGAAATCATTCAACCCAGCATTCATCATTCACAATATGCATAATCATCACAGGACTTCACATCTAGCAGAAACCCTAACTTACGTGTATAATACTCATATCATCACAACTACGTATATCATGCATAAACCCGATCTCAACAGTTTATCAGATTCTGATTCGGTTTCATAGGGGATTCGTGTATACATTTATCAATTTAAACAGCGGATTATATTACAACATCAAACTCCAATCATCATCATATCAAGAACCCTAACATTTAACATGTATCAGATACAATCATACATCAACATAGCAGAATCACATGGCACAGAAACACATACATGGATGAATGATCAATCAAGACACATAAATCTACTAACCGAGATGAGGGTTTGATCGCACAAGGGTTTCCGGTGGTTTCTAGTTCGCCGTCACAGTGAGAGAGCTCTAGGGTTTCGGTTGTGTTGATAGAAAACATAAAATGATGATGTTTTACGTAGAAATACACAGAATAGCGTTCTGGGCCCAAGCTGGGCTTCGACAGATCTGGGCTCGGCGAAACAGCTTGTTTCGTCGAGTCGTATACGGCGAAACATATTCTGTTTCGTCGGGAATGGTTATGGCGAAACACACTTGTGTTTCGTCGGGTTCTACCTTAAGTTAAGCAGTTTATGTTTCACGACACGTTATACAATCAAACACATAATCAAGCAAACACAATGCATTTATCATAACACAACCATATAGTCAAAGTCAACGTGCATTTAATGCGAATAAAGAATGTCGGAAATTCGAGTTGTCACATATAGGGGTGTGTGTTGTTCATTTGAAGCGAACTTGTATGTGTGTGTAAGAGAAGGTGCTGCCGGATTTGCTTCAGAATACATTGTAAAAGCACAAAAATCAATCAGAAAAGATAGATTAAAAGGAAACTAGCTGTTGTAACTTCTTTTACGTTGATTCCGCCTTCGTATTTGAAGATGAACATCCTTAACTGACTTTTCAAGGTCGTAAAACGGTACAACACTAATCATGATATATGGTGGTCTTCAAAGAAATCGAAGAGTGTTTTTGGGTTTTGATCAAAAAATTAAGCAGATGAAAGTTGTTTATGTGGTCTCGACTCGGGTTACAACTGGAAACATATGAGGACTCGAGACTGGTGGTTGCTAGTCGTAACCTCATGGTCTCGACTGGGGTCTCGACTCAAAATTTCATAGTCTCGACTGGGGTCTCGACTTGAAACTACATGGTCTCGATTCAAAACCACATGGTCTCAACTCGAAACCTCATGGTCTCGAGTCAAAGTTTCACAATCTGAATTATGGACTTGTGATCTGTGCTGACCTTTTTGACTTAAAAGATTTGCATCACTGTGAAATTTAAACTAAGTCAATATTGAATTTCTTAAACATAATTTTGTACTTAACAAATTTTGATTTGTGCAGAATATGGACTTGAAATTTATTCCCACGCACAATCAGGCAGGATACCTAGCTCCACCTCCAGATAAACACAAGAGAATGTATACTTCTTTGATCAAAGGATTGAATAGCTGCAGGATAGTTCATGCACTACGAGAAAATCCCGTTGTCTACGAAAGCCTTATTCAAGATTTCTGGAAGACGGCAAGGTTCAAAGCACTTGAAGCTGAAGGGAAAGGAGCAATAGTTGCTGAGATTCAAAAGAAGGTTGTCTCTGTGACAGAGCAGATGATACGAGAGGTGCTACAGTTCAATAACCAAGAAACAGATTCTATTGAGCTTCCAGCTGGAACCGTGGAAGCAATTTTACCATGATTGAGTTATGAAGGAAAGTACCCGCCCTTAGTGAAGAAATTCGTGCATCCTTATTGGCGTCTGTTGGTGCACATCTTCATTCTTTGTATGACAGAAAACAGAGGAGGCACAGATCAATTGAACATCACACAGTCTGCTGCTCTCGTTTGTGTGATAATGAACGAGCCTTTCAATTATTCGAAGTGTATTTTTGAGGCTATGAAGAGAAATGTGATAGGAGTTAGAAAGGACAAGTTTCTTATGTACCCAAGATTCTTGCAAATGATTCTTAATGCTCGTTATCCAGAGTTGGTGAGATCTGGAAACACCTTGGAGTTGAAACCCATGGGTCCTACATGATTTGGTGCTCTCACTCCTAAAAAGGGTACTAAAAAGAAATATGAAGGTTTAATTCCTCTGGAGAAGTTTGGTTAGTTCGCTGAGACTGAAGATGTGGCTGCTGAACCAGTGTTAGTGCAACATGTTCCTGTAAATGCTGCACAAATCAATGCACCTGTAAATGCTATGGTTGCTGAAGAGCATGGTGTTCAAGGTGCTGCTGAAGATAAGCCTGAGACAGATATTTTAACGATTAACTCTGACGATGAGGGCATAGAGATAATGTGTGATTCAGGAGATGATGAAGAGCTTCCTCCTGAAAATGAAGCTGATATTGCTGTTTCTACTTTTCAACCTGTGATTTCTGCTGAGAATTTGGCTCTGTTGTTAAAGTTTGTGACTAATAAGATGGGAAATCCTCCTTCTAATTTTTCAGTATCAAATGAAGAGCCACCAAGTGAGAACCCAAAGGATCCTGATTCATTGCCTTTGAAGCGGAAAAGGAGGGATCCTCGACTCGGAAAGTATGTTGAACATAACAAAGATAAACCCATAAATGATGCTGATGATGATGATGGCTTATATGAGTTCGATTTTGAGAAGAATGTCACTGATACCACCAACACTACTGAAGATATCTTTGAGTTTAACGTTCATACTCAAAGAATTGATTTGGAAACCACTACTGCAGATATACCAGTTACAAATGTTGTTTCTGATCCTATCATTGGGTCAATGCCACCTGTTACATCTGAAAATGCAGGTCCATCTGGAGTTATTCATGACGAGCCTAGTAGTTCACGTGGTAAGAGGATTGAAGAACCATTGAGGATGTTGTTTGATGATGATTCAAGTGATGATGATGAGTTCATCAGTATGAGGGAAATGAAGAAATGACTAGTTGTGGTTGAGCAAGATTTGATCCATAAAGACGCTAAGATCATTCAACTTGAAGATACTATAGTGCAAAAGAATCAACAAATTGATCAGCTTCAAGGAGACGTGAGTTTGTTGTTCAACATGGTTTATGATCTGTGTGGAAAGTTGGAAAAGAAGTTTGGTAGAGAGTTTTCTAATCTGACTGATGTGAAAAGTAGAAGAAAAGCTGATGAAGATAGAGCAAGAGCTTTCGATAAGGATGATGCTGAGAGGAATGCTGCTATGGAACAATACTTCAAGAGAGTTACTAATCCAGTTGCAGACAAAGAAAAAGCTGAAAGAATCAAGAAGAAAAGAGAGTTTGTGATCCTAAAAAACAAGAATCTTAATCCAGAAGATGAAGATGCTAATGCTACTCATCATCTGATGGATGTGGGTGAAACTCTCTATGATAAAGTTGGTAATCGTTCTGGAGTAGTCAGCTGGGGTTTTGATCATGACCGACGAAGGTGGTGGATTAAAAGAAAGGATGGACCTGTTGAATGGTATAAAAATCCCGCTCAGTTTCAAACATTCACAAAGGTTGATTTGATAAATTTGTAAAAGTCACCTTATGTGGATGATCAGCATGGAGGTCATGGATATTTGTTCTTCGAGAGACTGTAGAGGGAAGTTGCTCATAATTTTCCTTCGATGCACATTGCAGAATCTATTGTTAAGCCATCTAAGGGTATTAGAGATCCATACACTAACAAACGGATGAAGATTTTGCACTGGCCACCAACTGACAAGGAAAAGATGATTCCTTTGGTTAAGAAAATTCCAAAAGGTGATCTGAAGACCTTGCATTTTTGGGCTTATGATGAGTGTCTAGGGCAAGCAGTTATGGTGTGTGATGGTGATGTAAGCTTTCGTATGGTTGATCAAGTTTATTTGCTGAATCTTGCCTATGAATATTTGGAAGTGCTAGCTCATAATCAAATTAGAGCTACTGAAAAATATGAAGAAATAGCAAAAGGATGGACAACTGTAGTTGCTTCAGCTATTCATATTCGCACAAAAGGATTTGGTGGTTTCAAGGATCGTTTGGGTGGTGAAAGTGGGCATTGAAGTCTCAAGGACCTCTATGCATAAACCTAGGGGGAGATTGTTGGAACATGAAGGTTTATACATAGAGGGCTACAAAGTTTAGGGGTTAATTAGTATGTTTTGTTCATTAGACTTTTGGGTCGATATGTATTCATTGGGTCATGTAAATGGTTTCGAGTGGGCCTAAGGGTTTCGACCCATATGTTTAGTATTTAAACAAACCTCAACCTATTGGTTAAGGTTGATCAGTCATTGGAAAGGATAGGCAGCCGAAACCACTTTGGAAGTCTTGTATCAGTCACAAGTTAATCAGTGAATGCAAGTTTCTGGTTTGTTTTAATTATATTGTTTTGGTTTCGATTATATATTCTTGAATCCACTTGTGTTTGATTTCCGCACTTACACAAGTATCTGTTTGATATCATTGAAAGATCTTCAAGGGTTTTACAGGTTTAGGTGGGGTGATGATGATGAATGGGTCGAATAATTGGTGGAATGGTTAGGGTTTGGATATGAATTCCATGGTGAAATCGAATGATCTTGGATGATGATAATGATTTTTAATGAAGTGGTGGTAAGATTAGGCTCCAAGAACTCAACTAAAACTTAAAAGAAAGTGTAACTCTCGAATAATGGTGATTATTCTCATTAAAACTCGTTCCAACAACCCAAAAACTCGAATTTCGCATCTGCCATTTGTATGTGGCGTCGTCGACGGCCCCATGGGCATCGGCGACGTGCTGTGTAAGTTACAAACGCCAGGGACGGCTTAACTTGCTGTCTACGAGGTTTTTTGTGCGACGGAACATTCCACGGGGTGTCGCCGACGGCCCTTTTGGGCGTCGGCGACGGTGCATACAACACCAAATCTTCATTTTTTCCATTTCCTTTTTCCCGAATGACCCGTTTCGCGTCCCGGTGGTCCGTTTTTCATCCCGGTGACCCGTAAAGCTCCCAAAAAGCACCTTAAATTTCATTAAACCTGCAAAATACAATTTTAATTAAAAGTAGGCTATTCGGAATTAAAACCCATGTAAAAACATCAAGTTATGCAATTACGATCACCGTTATTCGACCACGTATCACATCCCCACACTTGTGTTTTGCTTGCCCTCAAGCAAATCTGTCTTTCACTTTCACGTGGGTCGAACAAGAAATATACTCCCCATTCCCGAGACTACGGTTAAGGTCTATTGTCATGCCCAAGTTCAAAGTTTTTACAATTTTAGACATATGTAGCAATAATTGATTAATCATGTAAAAGTGGTTATCCAAGATTAACCCGCCCGTGAAACTCGCATTTCATGCATATCCCTCACAATGTTCACTCCCCTTGGTTTACAAGTTGGCTAATTTTCATGATGTATTAGCACTTTTCAAAAAAATAATCACTCAAAACCGATTAGAACATGTACCCACATAGGCTTGCAACTCAATCATTCTCCACCACCGAATATGAATACTAAGCATAAGTCAAAAGGTCTTTGTAAGGGTTGTAACAGGGCTAGGCTAAGGGTAGGAAGTAGGATATTTAAAGTGGCTAAGGTGATGAAAATTCGATTTTTATTTCAAACCACTAAACTAAACAAAACTAAATATAAATATCAACTATGAGGCAACAACTTTCGCCTTTTATTCAACAACTACTAACACATCTTTTTGTGTTTTTCTCAACGCTTTTTTTCATTCTTTTTCGTAACATTTTCTGAATTTTTTGCTTTTTTCACATATAAACAAATCACAACTATACAAACTTAAACTCCTATAATCGAATTTTCATCACATGGGTTTAAAAAGAAAAGGCTTATGGTTATAGGCTAAGTGGGTTGTCAAACGAAAGGTTTAGGCTCAAAGTTGGCTACTAAGGGATGGATTTTGGGTAAGGATAGATAAATGGTGTAAATGGAAAATGTTTACCTAATGCCTTAATCATTCTTGTGCTTGTATTCGGTCTATGGTCTCAAACGTATCAAAAGATGCAAGTTCTACAATACATGACTAATGGTCCACTCGAACAAAGAAATATGTGCATAACTAATGTATACAAGTGGCTCAAAATCTCACGTATAAGGGTATGGAATATGATATACATGAATTGCAAGTTTCTTAGGTGGATTATTCCCAAATAACCACCCGCTAAATACTCGTCATGCTATTAATTCGAACTTGACCATGACAAAAGACCAAATGGGTTGTGTCATCCCTCGTCAAATTAGTTACTTGTGCTTTTAAGATCGCTTCAAACAAAGACATTTTGAAAATTTTCCCCCATCCCCACACTTGAGGTGAACATTGTCCTCAATGTGTAGTGTTTAAATGAACGGGTCAAAAATCGTAAAACTTTTACTCCCCCATCCCCACACTTGAGGTAAAAATTGTCCTCAATGTGTAAGAACTAGAGTTTTTAAAATGTACAAGGGATGTGACATGACTAACTTCCCTAAATTTCACCTCGAAATTAAAATACAAATCACATTCCACTTATTTGCTAACTAAAAATCAAAGGTTAAAAGAAACTTATGCACCTAGTTTTTCACTCATTCCTCGTGTGCTCTTCATCTTTCAACAAAGTGGTCGTATCACGAACATGGTGTACCTATAAATCTCAACCCTTGTGTAGAAGCATGCTTCTCACAACCATCAAAATTTATTAGTTACCTAGTTCTAACACTTTTATGAAAACATTACTGTAACAACCCCACTTTCCGGGTCAAGGTCAAAGGAAAGTCAAATTACAAGTCAAAGTCAAAGTTAAGACATGTCATTATTCAGATCAGTCTTTTCTTGCTTAATTATTTCTAAATTAATTCTATTACGCTTATCATCGCATGCTAAACGCTATTTACAAACGCATACTATTTAAACGCACTTTATCGCAATGTTACTACCGCTATCACAACACAACACATCGCAAACTCAAAACACAATTATTGTATTGTTCTATGTGTGTTATTATGTGCTTTACTTGTGTGTGCTTTATGAATGTTTTGGGATGTTATTCGCAAATACAATCGCAACTCTATCGCATCGCAATCTCATCGCAACTCGAAACGCATACTTACTTTTATGCTTTTTATGTGTTATGTTATTTGTGTAACTACTTATTTAATGCTATTGCAATGCTTACTCGCAACTCGCTTAAACAAAACGCAACGCTCAACGCACAAAACGAAAGTCGGAAAACTAACTCGCACCAGTTGACTGATCGAATGACCTTTCGGTCGAATGATCATCCGTCTGGATGAACATTCCGATCGGATGGCCATCCGATCGGCTGACCATCCGAACCAACGTTCCACCGCCCTACTTCTCCCCTGTCACTATAAATACCCCCTGTCACATCACTGTTCACTGATGTGACAGCCTTATCCGACCAACTCGCTCCCAGCACGCTCTCAAGCACTTTTCACTCGATTGAAGACTATTTTCGTAAGTTTTCTTCCTAAATCTTGCACTTCCGTCATCAATATACACTTTCTCATCATTTTCTTCATCAAATCTTACATTTCCACCATGAAATCATCTGATTTGGACAACTTTAAGGTGACATCACCTCGGGTTTTTATGAACACTGAAGTGTGACCTCATCTCATCATGGTTTTTCCAGATCTAAAGGATATCTACATGATTTTACCACAAATCTCAACTAGATCTAAACACTTTCAAGTGATTTCATGCTTTTCTTCAAACTTCTCTATTTTCACTCAAAACCGATGGAATCTAGACTCATTCAGGCTCTTTACTCATACTCTAGTTGAGAACCGGTTTGAGAACGGATTTCCACCAAAGAGACGAATGATTCACGGGTTGAACATGAAACTTCATCAAAAGAACAGTGAGTACGACTGAATGGGGGTGATTCCCATCCGATTGGATGAGCTGGTCCTTGATGGGTTCCCATTGTTTGACACGTCATTACGCCATCTCCATTAAGACTTTTAACTTCGAAAATTTTACAAACTTTTCAAACAACAAATCACCCAACCGAATAGCCACCCAATCGGATGACCATCCGATCGAATGACTATTCGACCAGGTGACTTGTTCTTTATAACTTACAACACTTAAACAACTTGACAAAACTTCAAAGAATATCACACTCTTAGTCGAATAGCCATCCGATCAAATGGCCATCCGTCCAGATGAATTGACATTTAGAGATACTCCTCACTTTTAAAATGCTACAACGAAAACTTCAAAGTTCAAAACGTTTTACAACCACACTCATCAGTCAAATGACCAACCGTCCGAATGGTCATCCGTCCGGATGACCATCCATACGGATAGTCATCCGATCGACTCACCATTCAACACTTCACTCTGTTACACGCTGTTTAATGCTTACGCTATCGTTGTGTACTCAGGTTAATCTCCAAGCGCTCCCTTCAATCCAAGGCTGTGTTTATTTACTAAACACATACTGTGAGTATACTCGAACCCATTTTCTTCTAACACACTTTTGGGTGTTACATACGTTACCTATATCAAATCACATTGAACACACTACGCAAATACTTTTAATGCTAACAGTTCTTGCATGTTATATGTGACTCAATGAATGCTTATATGTTATGTTTACACGGTGTTTGTTTGCCTGACACCTTAGCAACGATAGTACTAAAGTTTGGACTCAGCACCTGTCATGGACAGGGGTTATTAAGGGTTTTACTTCACATGGTCATAGTGGTGATGATGTGTTGCGCATTCTACAACTCGCAGTTATGTCGGTTGCATACTTCATTGTCGATCGCTTACTTGCTTCGCATTTCTACGTGTTACATGCTGGTTATGTGTAAAACGCTTTCGCTATACTATATGCTATTAAACTCGTGTACTCACCTTTACACTATGTGTATTTACTTTATTTTAACGTATGTGACAGGTTGATTAGGATTCTATATTTTCTGTGATGAAACAAGTAGGTGGTCTAGAAACGTCATTCAATAAATCTGAGTTGTCGGAACTGGTTACTTTTCTTTGAGAACAGTGTCTGTAATAAATGTTTTTACTTTATATGTTATTGGTTTGGGACTTTAACGTTAAATATATCGTAACTAATAGCTGTTATAAATTCTCTTGGACAATCTGTTTCACTCAGTGCCATGCCTCGATGTTTTCGCCATCGGTTGGGGTGTGACAGATTGGTATCAGAGCCATAACTATAGGGAATTAGGTAAGACACGACTTAGTCCGGGTTGATGTCTTAGAACTGACCTAGTCTATAGTCTAAGCACCAACATACCACCTCGTACGAACCTGGTAGGGGTTTTCCATGAGCATACTCTTTATACTCTCGCTCGTACTCGATAAAACTACACCCTACGCGAACCCCGCAAACTACAGCTTCGTCCAACTACTCAGCTTTTCCTAAGGCTGATGACACACACGCTTTCGAAAACACTCGCACTACACCAACAAGTGATTTGGTCAAGATTTTCGTTGAGTCAGGAGTGAAATCCATATCTCGACAAAATTCTCCATATCTATCTCGTGGTTTTGCCACACAAATAGGAATAAAGTGGGTAAGTTAGGGGTGAAACCCGCATCTTAATGACTTGTTCCACTCCCTACTTAGAGTTTTACAAAACTCTCACCAAAGTCTCGATGGATTCCAACAACCCAAGTCACGTGGAAGCCGAAAGGATGAGTGTCGTTCGCCATATTCGGCGAGAGCACAATCTATTAGGCTAAAGTGTGTGCTCGATCTCGTTGAGGATAGTCAAATCATTTTGGGTAGTCAATGTCTCAACACCCAGACATTCTATATCGTTTCTAAGCTCGAAACTGCCGAATTCTTCGATTTTATATGTTTACATGTTTATATGTTTCGGTTTTGGAGGTTTCACACTTTATCGCTTTTCACCTTCCACTACAATATAAAGATCAGGAACACGTCATGCACGTAATCAATTGCAACCCAAACTATGAACTCTCGCAATACTATTCGCTGCTTAAGCTACTCGCTATCGCTGCTCGCATCCGCAACTCTCGATCGCTTTTCGCAGCTGTGAAAGATAGGTGAATACGTGCAAAATATGTAGGTGAATACGTGCAAAATATGTGCTTACATGGACTATGTGCTTACATGCTTCGGTGTTTACGTGGACTGTGTGCTTATGTGCCTATGTGTTTGATATATTCATGTGCTTTATGGTGTAGTAATAATAGTATGATGGTTATACGCTAAACTAGTATCTAGATCCGATCTCTTCTGAGACCTATGACGTTGTCTGCTGTAGAAAATGTCTTCCCTTGGTTCTCACACTCGCCGAAACGCTCAAAGAAGCAGAGATGACAAGCGCATCGCTTCTCTTGTTGCCAAGGAAATGGCAAAGGTCATACCTCAGATCGTTAGTGAGATCAACGAGGTTAGCAGCAAGTCATCTGTCGAATCGAAGAGCGACACGCCAAAAACGCCCTTCAGCTTCAAGCAATTTAAGGCTTGTGGTCCTAAGGACTTCACTGGGGAAGATGGACCGAGTGCAATGTTCCAATGGTTTGACTCGATTGAAGTCACTCTCCGACAAAGCGGATGACCTGATGAACTCTGCACTGTGAATGCTACCGGAGTCTTCCAGTCTAGAGCACTGGAATGGTGGACTGCAGAGCGCAACAGGCGTGGAAACGATGCAGCCTATGGTTTGTCATGGGAGGAACTGATGGAAGTCATGATGAAAGAATTATGTCCCCCACATGAACTCCAGAAGCTGGAAAACGACTTCTGGGGTATTAAGCAAGAAGGAGGTGATAATGCTGGTCTCACCGCTCGCTTTAAACAGCTCAGTATCATCTATCCTGGCCAAGTGTCAACTCCAGACATCACAATCAAGAAATTTATCCGCGCTCTACCAGACTGTGTTGCAGATTTTGTTCAAGCAGCCAATCCTGCTACTATTGAGGAGACCTACCAGCTCACTACCGAGATCAATGATAAGCGAGTTTTGGCTGGTTACTTCAAGACCTCCACCAAGAGCTTGAATCAAGCAACTGCTACTCTCGCTCCCGCTACCGACACCACCTCATCTCAGGGATCGAAATCATGCGTCAGAATCGCAAGCACAAGGGTAACAACAACAAAAACTGTGCTGTAACCGCCGCTCCTCTTAATGCTGTACCCATCTGACCCCACCAAAATCAGAATCGTCAAGTCGCAACTCCCGTGACCAATGCACCACCTGCAAAGCGTGCATACACTGGTCCTCACCCTCTCTGCCCTACTTGTAATTACCATCATCCAGTTGGGATAGCTTACCATTTTTGTGTCCACTGCAACATCTACGGACACTTCACAGCGAACTGTCGCACTGGCCCACGTCAACAAGCTGAAGCTGTTCAAGTTCCTGCCCCGCCAGCTCAAACTCTTGCTATCCAGGGTAACCCAGCAGCTCATGCCCCCGATGCTCATGCACGAGCCTGCTATGCATGTGGTGACCCTAATCATTTCGCAAATGTCTGCCTGAACCGTTTGGTGAAACAAGAGCCGCAACAACTACCGCAGCAGCAGCAACAACAACAATAACAACAACAGCAGCAGCAACAACCATAGCAACAAGTAGCCCGTGGGCGAGCTTTCAACATTAATGCTCGCCAGGCCTAAACTGACAACAACGTTGTCAATGGTACGTTTCTCGTTAACGGTATTTTATGCTTCGTGTTTGTTTGATACTGGAGCCGATAACTGTTTTGTGTCGTTTGAATTCGAAAAGCTCCTAAACCGTAAACGCGCTAGCCTCCCAACTACAATCGACGTAGAAATCACCACTGGAAGAACCGTCACCGTTGGTTCCGTTCTACGTGATGTTACTCTTGAACTCAACAATCACGTCTTCCCGATCGATCTCATTCCGATGCAGCTTGGTAGTTTTGATATCATTGTAGGCATGGATTTTCTTCGTGAAAATCGTGCTGAAGTTGTTTGTTTCGATAAGATGATCCGTTTCTCTCTTTCAAACAATGATTAACTCTGTGTCTATGGTTAAGTATCTTCGAAAGAACTGAAACTCATGTCGTGGGTCCAAGTAAGCAAGTATCTCCGCAAGGAATACAAGGCTTTCTTGGCACACATCGTAGTAGCAGAGATGGAAAAGAAAGAGAAGGCAATGGAAAAGGTGCTCATGGTTCGTGATTTTCCTAATGTCTTTCCCGACGATTTACCTGGTCTACCACCGTCTCGTGATATCGATTTTCGCATTGACCTCATTCCTGGAGCCAACCCCGTCGCTAAAGCGCCTTATCGTCTCGCGCCGTCCGAAATGCGCGAACTCTCCAGTCAACTCCAGGAATTGCTTGATAAAGGCTTCATACGCCCTAGCACATCTCCATGGGGTGCACATGTCATTTTCGTAAAAAAAAGGGTGGATCGTTCCAAATGTTCATCGACTATAGGGAACTCAATAAGCTTACTATCAAGAATCGCTATCCCTTACCTCGAATCGATGATCTATTTGATCAATTTCAAGGTGCTATGTGTTTTTCTAAGATCGACCTACGCTCTGGTTATCATCAACTATGAATTCAGGAGGAAGATATCCCCAAAACCGTTTTTCAAACTCGCTATGGCCACTATGAATTTGTCGTTATGCCCTTTGGTCTTACTAATGCCCCCGCAGTTTTTATGGATTTAATGAATCGAATTTGTAAACCCTTTCTCGACCGCTTCGTCATCGTGTTTATTGATGATATCCTTATCTACTCGAAGTTGAAAGTCGAACACGCGCAACATCTTCATTTGGTACTCGAACTTCTCCAAGGGAATCGCCTCTATGCCAAATTCTCCAAGTGTGAATTTTGGCTTGAGGAGGTTCAATTCCTTGGTCAAATTGTCAATAGTCAAGGTATTCACGTCGATCCCGCGAAGATTGAAGCAATTAGGAGTTGGATTACGCTGAAAACCCCGTCCGAAGTTCGTTCTTTTCTCGGGTTGGCGGGTTATTATCGCCGATTTATCGTTGATTTCTCAAAAATCGTTGTTCCTCTCACCTCTCTGATGTATAAAGACAAGCCTTTTGTTTGGGGAACCGAACAATAGGATGCCTTTCAAACTCTCAAGCGTCTGCTTTGCAACGCTCCTATACTCGCGCTACCCGATGGAAACGACGACTTTGTAGTCTATTGCGATGCCTCTAACCTCGGTCTTGGTTGTGTTTTTATGCAACGGGACAAGGTTATCGCGTACGCATCTCGACAGCTCAAGGTCCACGAGAAGAACTATACAACCCACGATCTCGAACTCGGTGCAGTTGTTTTTGCGTTAAAGATATGGCGACACTACCTATATGGTACCAAGTGTACGGTCTTTACCGACCATAAGAGCCTACAACACATCTTGAATCAGAAAGAACTTAATATGCGCCAACGCAGATGGGTCGAACTTCTCAACGACTACGACTTTGAGATTCGCTACCACCCAGGCAAAGCAAATGCCGTTGTCGATGCTCTTAGCCGACGAAGCTATTTACATAGCGTTCCTAACATTCAAGCCCAACACAACCTCGAAGCTCTTATTCGTGACGCTCAACACGCCTGTTTCACCGAACACCCCTTGAAAGAAGAACGCATTCTTGGATCTGAAAACCAACTAGTAAATAAGCCGAATGGAATATTTCACTATCTCGACCAAATTTGGATTTCCAATCGCAATAATCTCCGAGATATTTTGCTAGATGAAGCCCACAAATCTCGATATTCCATTCATCCAGGTGCTGACAAGATGTACCAGGACCTGTGTGCCAGGTATTGGTGGCCTGGAGTAAAGAAGGATATCGCTCTTTACGTTTCAAAATGCCTGACTTGTTCCAAGGTCAAGGCTGAACATCAACGACCCTCTGGCTTACTCGAACAACCCGAGATCCTGATGTGAAAATGGGAGAGTATAGCTATGGACTTCACTACGAAACTCCCTCGCACACCATCAGGTCATGATAGCATTTGGGTTATCGTTGATTGACTTACTAAATCCGCCCATTTTCTACCGATACGAGAAGACTACAAGGTCGAACAATTGGCACGAATCTATACCGACGAAGTCATTTATCGACATGGGACACCTCGTGACATCATCTCTAACCGCGATGGTCGATTCACTTCACGCCTCTGGGAAACTTTTCAATCCGCTCTCGGTACTACTCTTAATCTCAGTACCGCTTTCCATCCCCAGACCGACTGTCACACCCTAACCGATGGCGGAAACATCGGGGCGCGACACTGAGCGAAACAGATTGTCCAGGAGAATCTATAACAACTATAATTACCAAATATTTAACGTCATGACCCATACCATAACATATAAAGTAAAACAGTTATTATAGACATAGTGTTCTCAAAGACAAAAATTGTTCCGACAACTCATAAATTATTCTTGGGTTTCTAGACCACCTAAACTTGATTCATCACAGTTAGCAAGCATCCTAAACACCTGTCACATACGTTAAAATAAAGTCAATACACATAGTGTAAAGGTGAGCATACAAGTTTAATAGCATAATAGTAGCGAAAGCGATTTACGCATAACCAACATGTAACACGTAGAAATGTGAAGCAAGTAAGCCATCGACAATGAAATATGCACAGACATGACTGCGAGTTGAAGAATGCACAACACATATCACCACGGTGACATGTGAAGAAAAGCCCTTAACAACCCCTGTCCATGACAGGTGCTGAGTCCAAAGTATAGTACTATCGTTGCTAAGGTGTCATGCAACAATCACTGTGTAAACATAACATACTAGCATTCATCGAATAACACATATAACATGCGAGAGCGGTTAGCGTATAAAAATTGTTTGCGTTGTGTGTCGATGTGATTTGACATAAGTACCATATGTAACACCCAAAAGTGCGTTAAGCAAATAGGGATCGAGTGTACTCATAGTTCGTGTTTAGTAAATAAACACAAGCTTGGATTGAATGGAGCCTTTGAGAGTTACCCTAATTAGAGAACGATAGTGTAAGTGTTGAACAGTGCGTTAAATAGTGCGTCGAAGAGATGAGGGATTGAATGGTGGTTCTATCGGATGACCGTTCAGACGGATGGTCATCCAGGCGGATGACCATTCGGTCGGAGGGTTGTTCCTTGTGTTTGTGAAGTGTTTGAACTTTGAAGTTTTCGTTGTAGCATTTTAAAAAGTGAGAAATATCTCTATACATCAGGTCATCCGGTCGGACGGTCATCCAGATGGATGGCCGTTCGATCGGATGATGGTTCGAGTGGAAACATATATTCTTTGAAGTTTTGAAAATTGGTTAAGTGTGGGAATTACAATCACCTGGTCGATTAGTCGTTCGATCGGATGGTCGTATGATCGTATGGCCATTCGATTGCGACTGTTTTGTTTGAAAACTTGGTAAAATCAGTTAAGTTGTAAAGTTTTGCGGTTTAGCCGAGACGGTATAACGACGTGTCAAACAACGGAAATCACATCAAGTCCAACTCATCCGATCGGACGGGAATCACCCCATTCAACCAGACTCAGCTGTTCTTGACGGAGTTTTATGTTCAACCGGTGAGTCGGTCGTCCCTTCGATAGAAATCTGTTCTCAGACCGGTTCTCCATGAGAGAACGAGTAGAGAGCCCGGATGAGTCTAGGTCCTAACGTTTTTGAGTGAAAAGTGAAAGATGTTGAAGAAAAGTTTGAAAATAGTGAAAAGTGTTTAGATCTTTGTAAAAACATGTGGAAATCCTTTAGATTCGATCTGTTCTTGATGAGACTATCACACCCCCAAAAACGTCGCAGCGGAATATAAAATGTAGTGGTGACGGAAGCCGGTGCCCATGTGTATCTTGCTGAACGATGCATCGCAATGTTGGACATTTCAACTTAATTAAAACATAGTTTTTAAAACACAAAGTCTTAAAGTCCGCCACGATCATGCCATAGTTAAATTGTTTTGATCCTTATGGATCTTATTACATTGGTCCCAAATAGTTTTAAAAGTTTGTCCAATAAATTATCAAACCAAACATGCATCAACATCCATAAGATACGCCATAATTCCCGAAGCCGAATTCAAGTACCTGTAGAACACGTTAAAATCAAGTGTCAACACAAAGGAAGGTGAGTTTACATATTCAAATTTAAACAATTTGATCCAAAGGATAACTTTCTAATTATCAGTTTATTGTAAAACATCCATATATATTTTTAGAAAGTCTATTTATTTCCTTAATAAAATCCATGGGTCATCCGTCGTAGTTCAAAAACCCGACATTAAGCTCTTACCCAAGTTTTGTATATTAAATTCATAGTGTCAATTTTCAGACTCGTATGTTAGCTAGACAATACGAACTATATATTTACCATGCATGGATAATCAATGCTAGACAATAACTAGAATCTAAATTCGTCGTTTGACTTGACACGGGGCGACCGGTCATGACGGGGTTGTCAACCCGATATATCTACCAACAATTCCTCGCGTACATTTACTTAATAGATTAAACGACATCATGGGCGCAGGGTCCACTTTGTGACCAATATGATGTCTGCCTCACGTACAATATATATATCCTACTAATATGACAATTTTAATATACGAAGTTGTATGAATCCCCTGAAATCCCCTCCCTTGAGACCAGGCAGCATTCGTTCCAACTTTACGGTCTGTTTCTCCTCGGAAACACCGTACCATCCCAATTTCTCCTCCAAACATTCATTCATCAAAAACGTTTTATCTCGAAACGTATGATTTATCAAACTCCATATATTTTCAATGAAAATATATATATTTTATTAAAAGGTATGTTTTAATCCAAAAACATTATTAAACCCTTTTATTTGCATGTTCTACCCCCAAAATATATACAAAGCAGTAAAAGAGGGGTTTAGTGACACTCACCTTTGGGTGCGTATTTTTAAATAGCGCAATCCCACAGATTGATTTCTACACGTCCTATTATACGTAGGAACGATTTATAAATCAATATATATCACAAAAATCCTAAGTTTCTTCGTTTCTTAGAATTCTCACATAACTTTGAGATTTTCTCAAAAAGTTATCGTTTTTTATTATGTTGGCACGTTAATATATATATGAGTCCATATATATTTTTTTTTATGATTTTGCGACTTGAACGGTTTTATTGGTGACTGTTATCATGTAAATCCATTAACATTCCCGTTTATACGTAATATATCTACGATTTGCGCATCGTAATATATATACATAAACGTTCACATAAATTATTATCGAAACACGCGTAATTTCGTTAACTTATCTATTTTGTCATTTTTAAGGCAAGTATACATAAAATATCTTATATGTACCAAATTTCATGCTCGACAAACAAGTTATACATTTAACGCGATTTTTACCGTTTCTATTACATAAAACGCACAAGTATACATACATAATCTAAATTTCCAATATCATGTTAAAACTTAAAATATTTTCAATTTCACATGTTTAAATCACATAACACATCCTAACACATAAGGTTCACCCAAAAGTTACCCATACTAGTGTTCATTGAAAAATGCGTATTTTAGCGATTCGGTAACATTTTCGGGCGTCAGAAGTCACGTATGACTAACCAAACACCAAGTAAACTTTAAATTAGTTAAAATACTTGTTTTTAAACTAAAAATATCAGTTTACTTACTGATCTAAATCAGTTTTATAAAAATCATTCGAAAAGCCGATTTTGACCGTTTAACGCATAGTTTTGCGTTAAACATTACTATAATCATCCCAACTCGGAATGACTTGATATTTTAACACAATACATGTTATTTATTGATTAAAATAGTGGTTATAATCAGATTAGTGCAGTTTTTGTGTAGACCACATAAATAATGCGATTTCACGTATTTTACAACCCCTAATGCACTAAGTACAACATGCAAAGCTAGTAAACTTTATGACAAAGTTTTATACTATTTTAACACTCCAAATATTCCTATTTTTAATGTTTAGAATCTGATTATAAATCATTTTCATCATATCGTATATAAATCATCATTTCATGACCATTCATTCACATGCATGCTTAAGTACAAGCATCTAATGCATACAATTCATATCATCATCAACATGCATGAATTAAATTATATCTATCATGCATTTAGCTCATGTCACACCCCGACCACGTAGGACAACAAAACGTGGCGGAAACTTCGGGGAGTGTTGTAACAGAATTATTGTTTCACAACCATGGCATACAAAGTTATATTTTATTTATCAAACAAGAGTGTTACATTGTCTCAAAACAGGAAATAAAGAGTTCAGAACATAAATAAACTAGTTCTACCTTTATTTTAAGTCTCTAAGGCACAGGTCTGCCATAGTGTCACGATCATCATCCTATGCAAAAGCTCCTGAAAACACATGTGAAAATAGGCACGTCAGCATAAAAATGCCTGTGAGATACATAGGTTTTGTGAAAATAGGATTCATGACTTAAGTTTAAGAAAATGTTTAATAAAATTTAGTCATGAACCTTGTAAGTTGTTTTGTTTTGTAAATCATTTAAAAATCGATAAGATCAGATGATATGTATACATAAAAGAATAATACATGGTTAAATGAATAACCAAGTAAAATGAGTTGTATAAAATAAGTTGTTTGTAAAGCAATGTCTTGTGAAAGATATGTTATTTGTATGAAATGTTATATGTCTAAATTGAAATGATTCAAATAACGCTACGATATGTAATACCATACAAACACTTATATATAGGAAGTACCAGCGGCGTATCCACCATGCTTGTATCATATTACACACGCCTCGTTACTTAAATCACTTAAACAAACCACCAATGTATAAAGTCCATGTTTAAACCAATTGTCAAAAAGTCCTTGTATAAGCCAAGTCAAATGTTAAAAAGTCCAAATGTAGTCAAGTAATGTGTAACAAATGTTATGTATTGTAAGTAAAGTATTGTAACATAAACCAAATGTAGAAATGTACAAAACAAAGTATTTTGAATATATCAAAAAGTTATGTTTTGCAAAGTTAATGCATGTTTCATTGATACAAACATTTATGTGGTAAGTTAACGCATACATTCAATCCTTGAGACAGTCGGATAACCCTAAGTCAAGGTTATCAAAAGAAATGTTTTCGGATTCAGTCATTCCTTACATCTAAACAAACCCGGGATGTCAGGAATGGGATTTGTCAAGTCCTATGGTACCAGTACTTACTACCGAGCGGCGTAGCTAATGTTAATGAACGTATATAAGTCCCGTTTGTGCAAACCAAATGTCATAGCAAATGTGAACATGTTATATGAAAACAATGTACTAAGTATGCTAAGTTAACATACGAAGCAGAAAAGTCATGTAAATCAATGTGCTAGCATGCTATCAGTCAACATACATAGCAGAAATGTAAAGTAAATCATGTACTATAAGTGTACTAATGAACATAGCAAGCATATGATGTGAAAACAGGAAAGCATGAAAGTAACAAGTAGGCACATGTGTTTCACCCCAAAACAGTTTGAAAACAGTATAAGAGGGGTCTATGTACTCACCTGAGATTGCTTAGAAGTCCTTGAGTAACAACCAAACAATGCTAGAGATCACGGATATCAAACGGCACCTAATATAGGTAACTATGTTAATATACCGGACCTAAAATCGGAGGATTGGATAGAATGAGGGTTCGTAAACCAAATGAGTATGGGAACTCATGTAATTTGGTTTAACAAAGCCCACATACTAAAATGAAACCTAACCTAAGTGCTTACGACCCATTACGACCCGTTTAGGTAGCTTATGCTACTTTAACGCGTCGTTCGCGTGAAACGCGTTCGGAATGCCTAACTAGCCCTATGATAAGTAAAATATGCCTTAACATGTCTAATATTGTTACCAAATCAGTTTAGATACCAAAAGTTATGTTACACATGCTTAAAATGTATTTTGGCGTTAAAAGGGCATTTTGGTAATTTACCTAAGGCATATATACTACCTATCATACAACTACTCAAACGATGTGACCATAAGGTATAACCTCGGAAGGTAATTCCCTATACAACTATGGTCACCTAATGTGTTTGGTCGGATCCTAATGATCGACCAAACGGGTCGGGTTTGAAAGTATAAGCGATTGTTTAGATCGCTTACCCTTACGACCCTAGACAAGCACAAAACTAAAAGTAACGAGCTAAGCATGTTAGAAAATGCTTAACTAAGTTTAGAAAACAGGTTTGGTATCAAAACGAACGGTTTTGATACCTAATACTAGTTTGGTTACAAAATACGCAAGAATGCGCGTTTTGGCCGAAACTATGACTCGTCACGGAGCCTAGATAACGTGGTAATCAGTAGGTATAGTCACTAGGGACTATAACCATCGTGATTACGCTCACGTTATGAAGTTCAAACGAACTTCGTATTGACCATAAACTGGTCAACACAGAAAGTCAAACAAAGTTTGACTTTTAACGCTAAAAGAATAAAAGAACGAAGGAACACTTACAAAGGGTCCCCGAAAGGTTTGATTTCCAAATATTTCTCAGGTATGAAGCATTCTTACACCTCAACTTAGAGAAGTGTTCAGAAATTAAGTGGGTTTTGAGTTGTGATGGGTTGGGTCTTTATAGGATTTGGACCACCGTTAGGATCGTTTCTCGAATACCGTGCTTTGATCTCACCCGTACACTTGTTAGAATGTTATGGAACCCAAATTGGCCCCCCACCATCAGAGATCAACATGTGGAATTGAGATTGGGAGTGGGTAACAGCTGTAAACAGCTGGCTAGAAGTTTCTGATGTGCTGGGGACCCCTTACGGACCATAAGGGTCATGGCTTACGGTCCGTAAGCCAACAACTATGCAGATTTGGCAGATTTGGTCCCTGCACCTTGTTTCGTTGCGTAACGACACTCCTAACACCCGTCAAACCCAATTTCAAGCTCCATAATGATGTTAAGACATAGGGAACATGAAATATGCTTGAAAACATCTCGGATGTCGGCTCGTTTGGCCGTACGGTTGCGATGTTCGGTTAATTACGACGGAATGCGCATAAGCGCGAAAAACGATCCAAATTGCGTGACGAATGGATTTTTCTCATGCCAAACACTTAAATAAAATATTTTAGTGCTTACATAAATTTTTGGATGTCCGGATGTATTCAGAACGTAAGTTATGCGCGAAAGTGCAAACTTATGCACTTTTTGGCACTTTTAGTCCCTGAATGAGCCAAAAGTTTATTTTAGCACACCGAACCCCTCAAAGCCTATTTCTAAGCTATGTAAAGGATATTTTTGGTATGTTTAACTTATGGTCATGTTCCGGAATGTCTATTACAGTTCAAATTGGCATACTTTCGCAGTTTGTCAATTTTAGTCCCTGTAGGCGAATTAACTTGTTTTTGCCATACCAAAGCCTTCAAAACTTATTTCTAAGTTATGTAAAGGTTATTTAAGGTATGTTAAGTATATGTTGATGTTACGGAGTATTTGTCACATTAAACTGATTACGTTTACATACCAGTTTACGTATAACTCTCTAGAAAGCGATATAGAGTTTGAAATTGAATAAAAGTCAAAACGTGAAAAATGTAAAACATAACCAAACAAACATTGGGATCAAATAACTTTGTTTTATTGATAACTGAATTGTTTACAATGTTTTCAGACAAAGATGTTACAGGCTCCCCTACTTGTGGAAATTTCATCCCGAAATTTATTTAGAGGAAACTCGTGGAAAAAGATGCGGATATTTCGCCTTCATTTGATCTTCGCGTTCCCAAGTAAACTCGGGTCCACGTTTAGATTCCCAGCGAACCTTGACCAAAGGAATACGCTTGCGTTTGAGCCACTTGACTTCACGTTCCATGATTTCCACTGGCTTCTCAACAAATTTCAGTGTTTTATCAACACGAATTTCGTCAAGTGGTATGTGGAGGTTCTCATCAGCTAAAAACTTCTTGAGATTGGTCACGTGAAAGGTTGGATGAACATTTCCATGTTCCGGAGGTAACTCAAGTCTGTAGGCTACCCTACCGATTCTTTCGACGATCATGAATGGTCCAACGTATCTAGGTGCAAGTTTTCCTTTCTTTCCAAATCTGATCACACCTTTCCAAGGTGAGACCTTAAGTAATACACGATCACCGACTTGAAAATCCAAGGGCTTGCGTTTTGGGTCCGCGTAATTCTTTTGACGGCTTCTAGCTGTCTGAAGGTTATCACGAACTTTCTTAATCTTATCAGTTGTCTCTAAAATGAGGGCAGGTCCAGTAAGCTGAGCCTCACCGATCTCATTCCAACAGACTGGTGAACGACATTTTCGACCATAGAGAGCCTCGAAAGGAGCCATGTTGATGCTGGAGTGATAACTGTTGTTGTAGGAGAATTCAATCAACGGAAGATGTGAATCCCAACTACCACCAAAATCGATCACACAAGCTCTAAGCATATCCTCCAGAGTCTGGATTGTTCTTTCAGATTGACCATCCGTTTGCGGATGATAAGCTGTGCTCAGATTAAGTTGGGTCCCCATAGCAGATTGCATGGTTCTCTAAAAATGAGAAGTGAAGCGAGCATCTCTGTCAGAGATGATGTTCAAAGGAACACCATGTCGAGCTACAATTTCATCCACATAGATTTTAGCAAGTTTGTCAGCAGAAAAATACTCACGGATTGGCAAGAAATGTGCTGACTTAGTAAGACGATCAACAACTACCCAGATGGCATCATGACCTTTCTTTGTGCGCGGAAGTTTAGTAATGAGATCCATAGTAATGTTTTCCCATTTCCAAACTGGGATCTCTGGTTGCACCAATAAACCAGAAGGACGCTGATGTTCAGCCTTAACCTTAAGACAAGTAAGGCATTTTGATACATATAAGGCAATGTCTTTCTTCATACCAGGCCACCAATACTGAATACGAAGATCCTTATACATCTTATCTGAACCAGGATGAACAGAATAACGAGACTTATGGGCTTCATCCATAAGCAAGGTGCGAAGGTTATCTTGGCTTGGGACCCACAAACGGTCCATGAAGTAATACGATCCATTGTCCTTCAGTTCCAGATCAGGGGTTATGTGATAGGGAAATTCCTTATCCATCAAACCTTGTGAAACACAAGATTGTTAAGCCTGAGAAATGCGTGCTTGGATATCGGATCGAGCTTGAATAACAGATTGAACACGAACACAATGAAGCTTAGTACGTTCCTTGCGACTCAAAGCATCGGCCACGACATTCGCCTTACTAGGATGGTAGCGAATTTCGCAGTCATAGTCGTTTAGAAGCTCAACCCAACGTCGTTGCCTCATGTTGAGTTCTTTCTGATTGAAGATATGCTGAAGACTTTTGCGGTCCGTGAAAACCACACATTTTGTACCGTACAAATAGTGTCTCCAGATCTTAAGAGCGAAGGAAACTGCACCTAACTCAAGATCATGAGTGGTGTAGTTTTTCTCATGTATCTTCAACTGCCTCGATGCATATGCTATGACTTTGTTCCTTTGCATCAGAACACAGGCAAGACCCAATTTAGATGCATCACAATAAACGACGAAATCATCATTGCCCTCAGGCAAAGTCAGAACAGGCGCGTCGCAAAGTTTTTGTTTCAAAGTCAGAAACGCTTCATCTTGCTTGAATCCCCAATCAAAGGGTTTGTTCTTCTGAGTTAGAGCAGTTAGAGGAACTGCAATCTTCGAGAAGTTTTCAATGAAGCGGCGATAGTAGCCCGCAAGACCAAGAAAATAACGAACCTCAATAGGAGTAGTAGGCATATCCCAATCCTTAATTGCACTGATCTTGGAGGGATCTACATGAATACCTTGTTCGTTGACAATATGTCCCAAAAATTGAACTTCCTTGAGCCAAAACTCGCACTTGGAGAATTTGGCGAAAAGTTGATCTTTCTTTAGGAGTTCCAAAGTAAGTCGAAGATGTTGCTCGTGATCAGCTCGCGTCTTAGAGTAAATCAAGATGTCATCAATAAAAACAATGACGAACTGATCCAAATAAGGCTTGCAGACCCTATTCATTAAGTCCATGAAAACAGCAGGAGCATTAGTCAAACCGAATGGCATGACTGTGAACTCATAATGCCCATAACGAGTGCGGAAAGCGGTCTTGGGAATGTCTTCTTCATGCACACGAAGTTGATGATATCCTGATCGCAGATCAATCTTTGAAAAATAAGAAGCGCCCTGTAACTGATCAAAGAGATCATCGATGCGAGGTAGGGGATATCGATTCTTGATGGTAAGCTTGTTAAGCTCACGATAATCGATACACATCCTAAAAGATCCATCCTTCTTCTTGACAAAAAGAACGGGAGCACCCCAAGGTGAAAAGCTAGGATGGATAAAACCTTTGTCAGAGAGTTCCTGAATCTGCTTAGACAACTCTTGCATCTCAGACGGTGCAAGACGATATGGAGCTCTGGGAATGGGATTTGCACCAGGTACGAGATCAATACGGAACTCGACTTGGCGTGCTGGGGGTAGACCAGGTAAATCTTCAGGGAATACTTCAGAATAATCCCGAACAATAGGAATATCTTGGATAGACTTACCTTTGCCTTTATCTGTTGTGACATGTGCCAAGAAGGCCACATAATTCTTTCACAGATACTTCCGAGCTTTAAAACAAGACATGAGTTTGAGACCACCAGCAGGTTTCTCACCACGAACCTGTAGGATCTCCCTTGTCGAAAGCGGCACACGAACAATCTTATCGAAACAAACTACCTCTGCGTGATGCGTGGCTAACCAATCCATACCCACAATAACGTCGAAGCTTCCAAGTTGCATAGGCGTGAGGTCGATAGGAAAAAGATGGTCGTTAAGGTTCAACTGGCAGTTGCGAAGAACAGAATCAAGAACAATGGGTTCACCACTAGCAACTTCTACTGTCAAAGGTTTACCTAGTTTCGTTCTAGACACGCGAAGCAATGGCTCAAAAGATAATGACACAAAACTCTTATCGGCACCCGAATCAAAAAGAACAGATGCAGGCTGATTATTAATAAAGAACGTACCGTTCACCACTTCATTGTCTGCTTGTGCCTCCTGAGCATTCATGTTGAAGACTCGACCTCGAGCCTGAGCCTGATTCTGATTTGGATTTGCGTTAGCTAGTCTTGGACATCGGTTTCTGTAGTGGGTCAGATCCCCACAATTGTAGCACGAACCAGGAGGGAAATGAGGTCGTGTAGCTTGAACTTGTTGCTGAGCAAGAGGCTGAGCAACTTGTTGGGCTTGGTTCTGAACTGCCTGATTCTGGTTGATAGGAATGCGGCAAGTAGCGGCAAGATGACCATTTCTTCCGAAGTTAGTGCAATGACGACATTGGAGTTGTGGTAGGTGATGGCCGTTACACCTGTTGCACAAAGGTGCATTTCCAAGATAAGGCTTCTTGGCTAGTGGTTGCGCAGGCTGATTTGGTGCAGCTTGAGCCTGTGCAGTAACGGCATAGTTTTGGGAAGCCTTTCGCTTCCTAGACCCCCTTGAGGAACCATAATCCTTTCCCTTCTTGTTTTGACCTTTCTTGCTATCTTCTTTGTCAGACGACTGCTTCTTACCTTTGTCACCCTTTTTGTGCAGCTTTCCCTTTCGAACCTGCGACTCAGTCAATGTCGCTACTAACTCGATAGCCTGACGGAGTGTGGTAGGGTTACTACCAGTAATGATGTCTTGTACTGAGTCAGGTAGACCATCGATGTACCTTTCGATAGCCTTGTCGAGTGGGGTAACCATTGTTGGGCAAAGCAGACTCAACTCTTCAAACCTATCAGTATACGCCCGATGTTCGCCACTATCTTGTTTCAAATCATCAAACTCTCTTTCCAATGCTCGCAGTTCATGACGAGGACAAAACTCCCTCATCATAAGAGCTCTAAGTTCAGCCCAGGTTTGCGCTAAAGCAACTTCAGTACCACGATCTCTCATAACCCCGTTCCACCACGTAAGAGCCCTCTTTTGAAACACACTCGAAGAAAACTCGACCTTGCGATTGTCAGGACACTGAACGTGACGGAAAGTATTCTGAATGCTCTCGAACCATTGAAGAAGCCCAGGATCTCCCTCAGAACTACTAAACTTGCGTGGTTTAGCCGAGTTAAAATTCTTGAAATTGCATGGAGCATTGTTGTTGTTGTTGGCTTGGTTCCATTGAGCAAAGAGGTTCGGGAATTGAGCAGCCATTTGCTGCGCAATGATTTCTACCAGTTTGGCAGTCACTATCTGGTTTTCGCGTCGAGGAGGCATTCTAAAAGAGGAAACATGAAAGGAAACGAGTGAGATGATTGGATGAGGAGAATGAGATGAAACAAAATCAACAAAAGCAAAGATGGTGGTCATTTATCCGCATCACAAAGCAAACAAACGACACACAGTGACTAATCAAAGTAAATGGGTCAAAAATAATGTATCGCGAAGACATGCTCGCCTATAAGTGAACACTCACCCCAAGAGTTCCCAGGTAAGAGTGACTGGTCCGATTATGTGGATTTGTACGAACACTCTAACCTTAGACAGAAAACCCAGGGTACAGGCATTCACTCTTCCAGTTTGCATGTGTTCACACTATTTAGAACCCAAAACTTTGACGAGATTTTGAAAATTTGAAAGGCACAAGGCAAAAAATCAAACTGGAAGGGTTCAAAACCTTACAACAGAGGATTCAAAACCTAGTAATCAATCATCCAAAAACAGATGATTAATTTTCAAAGCGGATTCGAACTTGATGTTCCCGTTGTGGTTATCACCTAAGGATAGGTGAAGTGCATGTTTTAAAATCTAAACACAAGATAACTTGTGTTGGGGTCCTAGAAAGGTTATAGTCTAGGTTAAATAATTACTAATAACCTAATTCCCTATAACCATTGGCTCTGATACCAACTTTTCTGTCACACCCCGACCACGTAGGACAACAAAACGTGGGGGAAACGTCGGGGAGTGTTGTAACAGAATTATTGTTTCACAACCATGGCATACAAAGTTATATTTTATTTATCAAACAAGAGTGTTACATTGTCTCAAAACAGGAAATAAAGAGTTCAGAAAATAATTAAACTAGTTCTATCTTTATTTTAAGTCTCTAAGGCACAGGTCCGCCCTAGTGTCACGATCATCATCCTATGCAAAAGCTCCTGAAAACACATGTGAAAATAGGTACGTCAGCATAAAAATGCTTGTGAGATACATAGGTTTTGTGAAAATAGGATTCATGACTTAAGTTTAAGAAAATGTTTAATAAAATTTAGTCATGAACCTTGTAAGTTGTTTTGTTTTGTAAATCATTTAAAAAGCGATAAGATCAGATGATATGTATACATAAAAGAATAATACATGGTTAAATGAATAACCAAGTAAAATGAGTTGTATAAAATAAGTTGTTTGTAAAGCAATGTCTTGTGAAAGATATGTTATTTGTATGAAATGTTATATGTCTAAATTGAAATGATTCAAATAACGCTATGATATGCAATACCATACAAACACTTATATATAGGAAGTACCAGCGGCGTATCCACCATGCTTGTATCATATTACACACGCCTCGTTACTTAAATCACTTAAACAAACCACCAATGTATAAAGTCCATGTTTAAACCAATTGTCAAAAAGTCCTTGTATAAGCCATGTCAAATGTTAAAAAGTCCAAATGTAGTCAAGTAATGTGTAACAAATGTTATGTATTGTAAGTAAAGTATTGTCACATAAACCAAATGTAGAAATGTACAAAACAAAGTATTTTGAATATATCAAAAAGTAATGTTTTGCAAAGTAAATGCATGTTTTATTGATACAAACATTTATGTGGTAAGTTAACGCATACATTCAAGCCTTGAGACAGTCGGATAACCCTAAGTCAAGGTTATCAAAAGAAATGTTTTCGGATTCAGTCATTCCTTACATCCAAACAAACCCGGGATGTCAGGAATGGGATTTGTCAAGTCCTATGGTACCAGTACTTACTACCGAGCGGCGTAGCTAATGTTAATGAATGTATATAAGTCCCGTTTGTACAAACCAAATGTCATAGAAAATGTGAACATGTTATATGAAAACAATGTACTAAGTATGCTAAGTTAACATACGAAGCAGAAAAGTCATGTAAATCAATGTGCTAGCATGCTATCAGTCAACATACATAGCAGAAATGTAAAGTAAATCATGTACTATAAGTGTACTAATGAACATAGCAAGCATATGATGTGAAAACAGGAAAGCATGAAAGTAACAAGTAGGCACATGTGTTTCACCCCAAAACAATTTGAAAACAGTAAAAGAGGGGTCTATGTACTCACTTGAGATTGCTTAGAAGTCCTTGAGTAACAACCAAACAATGCTAGAGATCACGGATATCAAACGACACCTAATATAGGTAACTATGTTAATATACCAGACCTAAAATCGGAGGATTGGATAGAATGAGGGTTCGTAAACCAAATGAGTATGGGAACTCATGTAATTTGGTTTAACAAAGCCCACATACTAAAATGAAACCTAACCTAAGTGCTTACGACCCATTACGACCCGTTTAGGTAGCTTATGCTACTTTAACGCGTCGTTCGCGTGAAACGCGTTCGGAACGCCTAAGTAGCCCTATGATAAGTAAAATATGCCTAAACATGTCTAATATTGTTACCAAATCAGTTTAGATACCAAAAGTTATGTTACACATGCTTAAAATGTATTTTGGCGTTAAAAGGGCATTTTGGTAATTTACCTAAGGCATATATACTACCTATCATACAACTACTCAAACGATGTGACCATAAGGTATAACCTTGGAAGGTTATTCCCTATACAACTATGGTCACCTAATGTGTTTGGTCGGATCCTAATGATCGACCAAACGGGTCGGGTTCGAAAGTATAAGCGATT
>JARYGA010001294.1:0-64240 GCA_030545235.1 Helianthus tuberosus | reverse complement strand
AATCCACAAGCGGAGTACCACCGCAGGAGGCGTGACTGACCAGGATCAAGCCACCAATCATATTAAACAATAAAGTAAATTAAATAAAAGTTCAACCACACAATATAATTGGTGTTCAAAAACAAGTTAACCAAATTCAAATTTAAACAGCGGAAGCATAAAATGTAAAACCAAAACATAAGTCATAAGTTCATAAAGTTTAACATGGCACCCAACGGTCCATGTCCCACAACGACTCCTCCTGCTCGTGCAAGCTCCATAGATACCTAACGACCTGCAAGGCATGTAACAAGTCAACAACAAAGTTTAGCGAGTTCACAGTTGGTTGTCTAGTTTAAATTTGTTTCAAAATCCATAAGTTCATTTGAAAACCAGTTGTTTATCAGTTCCTTTGTTTTCCCAAACCATAATCAGTGGGGGCTACCCCATGTTGTAAACCAGTAGACTAGTTATATATATTGGCGTCCTTCCCAATCGAGGATGGAGGTACGCATTCTACCCAACCGAGAATACGCAGGTTAAATGTAGGCGTCCTTCCCAATCCGAGGACGGAGGTACATATTCTTCCCAATCCGATAATACGCAGGTTTAGTGTAGGCGTCCTTCCCAATCCGAGGACGGAGGTACGTATTCTTCCCAATCCGATAATACGCAGGTTTAGAGTAGGCATCCTTCCCAATCCGAGGACGGAGGTACGTATTCTTCACAATCCGAGAATACGCAGGATTAAATGTAGTTTATTAGTGGTGAATATACAGGTTTCATCTTAGCTTCTTAATCCCATTCCCAACCCACCGGGAATCCCATGCCTTAAGAGTGTGAACTCACCTTAGATTGCGCAGCAAATAAATAATGGAGTGATAGAACTTTCAAAGTCGGGTAAGCCCTGATAAAATTTCCATTTTCCTTATTAGTTATATAAATAAAAGTGTCGTCGTAATTTTTCAAGTTGTCGTCTCAGTTTCGGATTTTCGGATCACTTAGACATCTCACACTCACATTTATATTATTAAATATATATAACACTAGTCACAAAGAATCAAGTACAGGTCAAGCAAAAGTTTTTAAACTAACATACATGTATGAGCACACTCTTACGTACATCCTTCTCATGCATTCATCAAGCTATTAAAAATATATGTATTTTCCATCACATAATATGCATGTTTTAAAAATATGGTTAAAAATTGCATATCCGTGTCATTATAAGACAATATGACCTCTAAGCCGTGTACATCCAACTGGTACAAATGTGAACTCATATAATATTACACAAGACTCTCTTGACTACACACCATCCAACACACAAACAATAATTCCTCATCATTCATGTAGCACATAATTCACTTATGACAGTTTCATTTGAAAGTCACCCATCATTTTCTTTTTTTTTACGCATATATACATCTGATCGACAAACACATGCACATCCTCCTATATTTATTTCCTATAACATACCCCTCTTTTTCTAGTAAATCCCCACATCCATGGCTACACACAAACACAGTCACGCATGCATTTATAGTTCATCCATACACACTCAATTTCCAAGCTTTCGATTCACTATAACTATCCACGATTAACCGAGCTTGTTACACATAACATCACCTACATAACTTCATGTCCCTGAAGTCTACAACCAACCCGCATGTTCGTATACGAGTTCATGTTTTTGAACCGAAGTCGAACCGGAACTCGTTCTCATACATACTCTTTACGTTTTCTCTCGGGTACATATATACATATACATATACATAGTTACGTAAACACATATTACACGAATTCGTGTACGGATTTTCATGGCTTTAAAACGCAGTAAGACCGGAACTCTTATACATTCAGTCCAACCCATGCACTTCACCATGAAAGATCAAGTATCAACTACCATCATATTACCATAAAATCATATACTCCACAAATTTCATGCATACATCTGCCCCTATATATATATGTAGACAAAGGCTTTCATGTGCAAGCATAATCACATACTATCTATTCTTATAAGTCATCGTACACATACATCTATTACTAGTTTCATGTAATCACTTAATCACAGGCACAAAACGAAGCTAAGGTCCGACCGAAACCGAGACAACACGTTCTTGAATCAAAGCTACGAGATGAGTGGGGCTTACTGATAACGGTAGCGGTCTTGAGGGGCTGCTTAGTCGTTAAGGGTTGCGTGAGATGGAGGAAGAGGTGATGGTCGTTTGGTCGCGGTAGGGTTTCGGCGAGAGAGATGAGGGACGGCCAATGGGGGGAAACGGGTAGGGTTTAGGTTTTAAACTTATTATAATATTTTTTTTTGCACGATGGTCCCTCAAGTTCCAAGTATTTAATGCTTGGTTGAAAAGTTAACTAAATAACTTTCATATTATGGCTAGATTAGTCCCTCGGTTATGTTGGTTATTGCTTATTGCGCTAACCTCCATTTTTTACATGTTCGTGTTAAGTTAGTGACCTCCAAGTCACTACCGCTTAAGAGTTTATGAGTGATCTACAAATCGAGGATGAGGGTGGCCGACCGGAGACTCCCTCCACGTCTATCTCTCTCTCTCCTCTGGCTCTCTCTTGAATATGCATATTTATGCATGTGTTAGGATAAATAACTATATAGCTAGGGTTTAGATGGGTGGGTTAAGTGCATACTGCGAACCCGCTTAAACGTCACGAGTCTCGTTCATATTTCGTTCATTGAATTACAAAATAACTATATCAAAAAGTTATTTATTTTTCTAATTAAAATGAATATGGAATATATATTATATATAAAACATATAATATACATTGAATCAATACCGTTTGGCTACAATTGTTGGTTAAACGACCCGTTGCACGCATCGTAAGTTTAAGAAGCGTATTTCCACATAATTATTTTCACCGGTAACCTTCCGTAATTAACCAGGGTCGAAAATATCTGGTTGTCACATTCTCCCCATGTTACAGGAATTTCGTCCTCGAAATTTAGGTTAAGATATACTATACGCTCCAGGTATAGGTTCATCAATAACACGTTGTTACGTGAAAATAAATATGGTTTCACGAAGGTTCACTACACATTACCAAGCACACAATCATTCAAATAAAATCAACCACCATATTCAGTTCATTAAACGTACATGCAATTACACAGTAAAACGAAACGTTCAGGGATTTATACGAGTTGTCACATCATCCCCAATTTGAAAGAAATTTCGTCCCGAAATTTAGCACATAGTCACTGAGGAAACTAGTTGTGTTGTGCGTTTTCCTGGGGTATCACAATTTTGTCCCAAAATTCCGAAGTAGCTTCAGTACTGGACTCACCTTTCTTAAACAACTGGGGGTACTTGTGTTTCATCTGGTCTTCTCGTTCCCAGGTGAACTCTGGGCCACGACGGGAGTTCCAATGAACTCGAACAATGGGTATCCTGGTACGCTTGAGAGTCTTGATTTCCCGGTCCATAATTTCCACCGGTTCCTCGATGAAGCGCAACTGGTCGTCGATAGTGAGTTCCTTGAAGGGAACTATGAGGGTCTCATTTGACAAACACTTCTTCTAATTCGACACATGGAATACGTTGTGAACACCACTGAGTTCTTCGGGCAGATTCAATATGTACGCCACCTTGCCAATTTGCTCAGTGATTTCGAAAGGTCCGACATAACGCGGATTAAGCTTGCCCCGTTTGCCAAAGCGAACCACACCTTTCCAAGGTGAAACTTTAAGTAGCACTCGATCCCCAACCTGGAACTCGAGCGGTTTCCTGCGCTTATCGGCGTAGCTTTTCTGACGGCCACGAGCTGCCACCATTCGTTGTCGTATTTGGGCAATCTTTTCCATTGTGTCAATAACGAGTTCTCCGCCAGTGATTTGGCTGTCGCCAACTCCTGCCCAGCATAGAGGTGATCGGCATTTCCGTCCAGACAAGCCTCGAACAGAGCAGCCTTGATACTGGGATGGTAACTTTTGTGGTAGGAAAACTCCACTAAAGGCAGGTGCCTCTCCCAACCGTTGCTAAAGTCGATAACACATGTCTAGGTTTGGTTTCTTTCCGACTGAGGGCATCAGCCACAACGTTGGCCTTACCTGGATGATACTTGATGGCACACTCGTAGTCGTTGAGGAGTTCGACCCATCGATGCTGGCGCATGTTCAACCCCTTCTGATCCAAAATATGTTGGAGACTCTTGTGATCGGTGCAGATGGTGCACTTGGTATCGTACAAGTAATGTCTCCATATCTTGAGTGCAAACACTACTGCTCCCAACTCCAAATCGTGTGTAGTGTAGTTCTTTTCGTGAGACTGGAGTTGGCGTGATGCGTAAGCAATGACTTTCTCACGTTGCATCATCACGCAATTAAGTCCTTGGATAGACGCGTCACAATAAACAACGAAATCGCCTGTGCCTTCTGGTAACGAAAGAATGGGTGTACTACAGAGTTTCACATTCAACTGTTGAAACGTGAATTCCTGAGCAATCCTTTGAGTTAGAGTTGCGAGGGTTTGTGCACACGATCAAGAAAAGCGGGCTTTACAACATCAAAAGTCGTTCGTTGGTAACTAAACATAAAGTTGTTTGTGTTGTAGGGGCTCCATGGTAAGGTGTAGGTATCGTTCGGATTCCTACTAGTTCTTGGAGTAGTTTCAGATGTCGTCGAAGAAAACAAGTGTCATATCCGTCAAGGTGGGCTAAATTCGAATGTCGTGACTGGGAACCTATCTCGGTTATATCGAGTTCTAAGGACAGTTCTCGTGATACCTCCATATCTGTGATATTCATGGCCCATTGCTCCTCGAGTAACGTTTATAGAGAGTAACTCCTCCAAGCGAGAGTTCGCGAAGAATGTCGTTAGGATAAAGATCATAGGATTCGAGAAGTATATCGTGAATGGATGTGAAAACATGCAAAAAGGGTAGTCGCAATCGATGCGCAGGCATTTAAGAATCCGTAGCAGGGGTTTACCTGTTGTTGAGGGTATAGCTGGTCGTACACAAGTTGCACAAGGTTAAAATGAAGAACGCCGTTTGCCGAATAGAAGTGCCACGTTGGTATATTAAGCATAACAAGAATTACCCAGAGAAGAATGGTTGTCGCACAAGTTTGTAGTGTTAAGGTTCGCTGAAACTTTCGTCAAGGTTGTTGGGCTCGCCCACATGAAAAGGAGGAATAAATCACCTTGATCCATGAACTTAGATGAGTTTGCGATTTATAGAGTCGGTAAGCAACCAAATTCAGAGGAGTTTCCTTAGGTCGTGTGAATGAATCTGAAATATGCCTGTAGTCAAGAGGTTTCAAAGAAAGGACGCGAAAACATGTTCAAGAGGGTATGATCGTATCAACAACGCATCACCATCCTTAGGGCTTCAAGAAGTGATCACCAATGATCGAAAGTCGAGCCTTTCAAATTCTCTAAACAAGAGTAAGTTCGTATTAGTGTCTCTGCATGGAGAAGCGAGAACATAGTGTCACTGTGATAAAGGAATGATGGTTTTGTCTAAGTCAATAGTAGAAATTAGGCATTGCATTAATTAACAAGCATAGGTCGGTACAAAGGATAGCGAAAAGATTCCACATAATTAAGATAAACTATCGTAGGATCAAAATGTGACTCTTGTAGTGTAAGGGGAAAAGGGGTGAGGTAAATGTGTAGTTCATCGTGTCCGTCTGTAGGTTGAGTAATCCATATATCCGTCCTCGAATGTCCCGAAGACTATACCATCATTAGGAGTCCACTTGCTAAGTTGGGTATACGAAGGTGTAAATCAAAGTAGAATAAGAATTAACCACTTAACAAGGTAATGGGGGGGGGTAATCTTGTGATCGGTGGAAATTGTGGTACGGTTGTTAGCGTTTCGTTATATCAGTTGCGGATCGAAGAAACAGGAGGTTGGTGATGTTCATACGAAGAATTAAGCGAAAACAAAATCCAACAAATAATCGAAGAATCTCGTAAACTATTTTGTTCTCCAGAGGCAGTTCCAATAATGGTGGATGGTGACAACAGCATGATAAGAAAGCTCGTTGCGTCATGGCCACGTGAGTACATCATTTGTCCAAAATAGAGTTCGGATGACAGGGTTTCGAGTTGCACAACGACAATGCGTGTAGCTGTGGCTGCTTTGTTTCTTGTGACGACGACTGGTGGAGATGATAAGGTTCATCAACATGGACGTATGGGTATATTGTTCTCCTAAATCCGAGTTTGTTTGGGCCGGTTCTGGTCCATGTAAATGTTGTGGTGCAAACCGAATGTACGGAGGGTCAGATCTGAATTCTAGCTGTAACGGCGACGTCATGTCGAGACAATCGTATGAATAGATAGAACGCATAAAACAGTTATCGTAGTGGGGTGAGGAGAAAACAGGAAAGGAATTTGACCACCACGCGTCAAATTTCAAGTAAATAGTTGGGTGTCATAAACAGCACATTCGGGCTAATAAATAACATGCTACTACTCTAACTGGGCATACCATATGCAACACACAATGTAAATGTAAACTAGCAAGTAGGCAATACAAACATAAATCATACCACCTAGAGTGTTGAATCTTGCACGTGGAGCGAATCGTCGTTGTGGATCGTTGAGCACTGAACAGGTTATAGTCTGGTTTTTGTCAAAAAGATTTTTCCCTTTTTAAAAACAAGTTCACTATAACCAATGGCTCTTATACCAATCTGTCACACCCCCAAAATCCACAAGCGGAGTATCACCGCAGGAGGCGTGACTGACCAGGATCTAGCCACCAATCATATTGAACAATAAAGTAAATTAAATAAAAGTTCAACCACACAATATAATTGGTGTTCAAAAACAAGTTAACCAAATTCAAATGTAAACAGCGGAAGCATAAAATGTAAAACCAAAACATAAGTCATAAGTTCATAAAGTTTAACATGGCACCCAACGGTCCATGTCCCACAACGACTCCTCCTGCTCGTGCAAGCTCCATAGATACCTAACGACCTGCAAGGCATGTAACAACAAAGTTTAGCGAGTTCATAGTTGGTTGTCTAGTTTAAAGTTGTTTCAAAATCCATAAGTTCATTTGAAAACCAGTTGTTTATCAGTTCCTTTGTTTTCCCAAACCATAATCAGTGGGGGCTACCCCATGTTGTAAACCACTAGACTAGTTATATATATTGGCGTCCTTCCCAACCGAGGACGGAGGTACGTATTCTACCCAACCGAGAATACGCAGGTTAAATGGAGGCGTCCTTCCTAATCCGAGAACGGAGGTACGTATTCTTCCCAATCCGAGAATACGCAGGTTTAGTGTAGGCGTCATTCCCAATGCGAGGACGGAGTTACGTATTCTTCCCAATCCGAGAATGCGCAGGTTTAGTGTAGGCGTCCTTCCCAATCCGAGGACGGAGGTACGTATTCTTCCCAATCCGAGAATACGATGGATTAAATGTAGTCTATTAGTGGTGAATATACAGGTTTCATCTTAGCTTCTTAATCCCATTCCAAACCCACCGGGAATCCCATGCCTTAAGAGTGTGAACTCACCTTAGATTGCGCATCAAATAAATAATGGAGTGATAGAACTTTCAAAGTCGGGTAAGCCCTGATAAAATTTCCATTTTCCTTATTAGTTATATAAATAAAAGTGTCGTCGTAATTTTTCAAGTTGTCGTCTCAGTTTCGGATTTTCGGATCACTTAGACATCTCACACTCACATTTATATTATTAAATATATATAACACTAGTCACAAAGAATCAAGTACAGGTCATGCAAAAGTTTTTAAACTAACATACATGTATGAGCACACTCTTACGTACATCCTTCTCATGCATTCATCAAGCTATTAAAAATATATGTATTTTCCATCACATAATATGCATGTTTTAAAAAAAAATATGGTTAAAAATAGCATATCCATGTCATTATAAGACACTATGACCTCTAAGCCGTGTACATCCAACTCGTACAAATGTGAACGCATATAATATTACACAAGACTCTCTTGACTACAAACCATCCAACACACAAACAATAATTCACTCATTATTCATGTAGCACATAATCACTTATGACAGTTCCATTTTAAAGTCAACCATCATTTTCTTTTTTTTTACGCATATATACATCTGATCGACAAACACATGCACATCCTCCTATATTTATTTCCTATAACATACCCCTCTTTTTCTAGTAAATCCCCACATCCATGGCTACACACAAACACAGTCACGCATGCATTTATAGTTCATCCATACACACTCAATTTCCAAGCTTTCGATTCACTATAATTATCCACGATTAACCGAGCTTGTTACACATAACATCACCTACATAACTTCATGTCCCTGAAGTCTACAACCAACCCGCATGTTCATATACGAGTTCATGTTTTTGAACCGAAGTCGAACCGGAACTCGTTCTCATACATACTCTTTACGTTTTCTCTCGGGTACATATATACATATACATATACATAGTTATGTAAACACATATTACACGAATTCGTGTACGGATTTTCATGGCTTTAAAACTAAGTCAGACCGGAACTCTTATACATTCAGTCCAACCCATGCACTTCACCATGAAGATCAAGTATCAACTACCATCATATTGCCATAAAATCATATACTCCACAAATTTCGTGCATACATCTGTCCCTATATATATATGTAGACAAAGGCTTTCATGTGCAAGCATAATCACATACTATCTATTCTTATAAGTCATCGTACACATACAACTATTAATAGTTTCATGTAATCACTTAATCACAGGCACAAAACGAAGCTAAGGTCCGACCGAAACCGAGACAACACGTTCTTAAATCAAAGCTACGAGATGAGTGGGGCTTACCGATAACGGTGGCGGTCTTGAGGGGCTGCTTAGTCGTTAAGGGTTGCATGAGATGGAGGAAGAGGTGGTGGTCGTTTGGTCGCGGTAGGGTTTCGGCGAGAGAGATGAGGGACGGCGAATGGGGGGAAACGGGTAGGGTTTAGGTTTTAAACTTATTGTAATATTTTTTTGCACGATGGTCCCTCAAGTTCCAAGTATTTAATGCTTGGTTGAAAAGTTAACTAAATAACTTTCATATTATGGCTAGATTAGTCCCTCGGTCATGTTGGTTATGGCTTATTGCGCTAACCTCCATTTTTAACATGTTCGTGTTAAGTTAGTGACCTCCAAGTCACTACCGCTTAAGAGTTTATGAGTGATCTACAAATCGTGGATGAGGGTGGCCGACCGGAGACTCCCTCCGCGTCTATATCTCTCTCTCCTCTGGCTCTCTCTTGAATATGCATATTTATGCATGTGTTAGGAGAAATAACTATATAGCTAGGGTTTAGATGGGTAGGTTAAGTGCATACTGCGAATGCGAACCCGTTTAAACGTCATGAGTCTTGTTCATATTTCGTTCATTAAATTACAAAATAATTATATCAAAAAGTTATTTATTTTTCTAATTAAAATGAATATATGGAATATATATTATATATAAAACATATAATATACATTGAATCAATACCGTTTGGCTACAATTGTTGGTAAAAGGACCCGTTGCACGCATCGTAAGTTTAAGAAGCGTATTTCCACATAATTATTTTCACCGGTAACCTTCCATAATTAACCAGGGTCAAAAATATCTGGTTGTCACAACAATCAAGTATGGGACTTGGTTGAGCTACCCTCCGAATCTCGGGCAGTAGGGAGTAAATGGATTTTCAAGAGAAAAACCAATATGCATGGAAATGTACACACCTATAAAGCACGGCTAGTTGCGAAGCGTTTCATCAAACTCAGGGTATTGACTATGATGAGACCTTCTCGCCCGTTGCTATGATTAAATCAATCAGGATATTGCTTGCCATAGCTGCGTACTATGATTACGAAATATGGCAAATGGATGTCAAAACCACTTTTCATAATGGACATCTCTCTGAAGATGTCTATATGTTCAGCATGAAGGTTTTGTCAATCCTAACTATCCAACTAAGGTGTGCAAACTAAATAAGTCCATTTTTGGACTCAAGCAAGCATCTCGTAGCTGGAATCGTTGTTTTGACCAGAAAATCAAAGAGTTTAGTTTTATCAAGAATGAAGATGAGCCTTGTGTTGACAGAAAGGCTAGTGGGAGCACCATATCATTTCTCATCTTGTATGTGGATGATATACTATCATTGGAAATAACATCCCTACGCTTAATGAAGTTAAACACTATTTGGGATCTTGCTTCGCAATGAAAGATCTTGAAGAAGCTACTTGCATTCTGGGAATCAAGATCTATAGGGATAGATCAAAGCGGCTTCTAGGGCTAAGTCAAAGTACGTACATAGACAAAATGATGACATACTTTAAGATGGAAAACTCTAAGAAAGGAGGTGTTCCTATGACTAAAGGAACCGTGTTGAACAAATTGCAATCTCCTTCAATAGACATTGAAATTAAGAAAATGGAAGCAGTTCCATATGCCACAACGATTGGTTCTATCATGTACGCTATGTTATGTACTAGACTTGATGTCTCGTATGCTTTAAGCATGACCGGTCGTTTTCAGCAAAGTCCTGGCATTGCCCATTGGATTGCAGTAAAGAACATTTTGAGGTACTTGAGAAGAACTAAAGATATGTTCTTGGTGTTTGGAGGAGTGGAAGAAGAGCTCAATATAAGGTGTTACACTGATGCTAGCTTTCAAAGTGACCGAGATGATTCTCGCTCACAATCAGGATTCGTATTCACTCTCAATGGTGGAGTTTTCTATTGGAAAAGCTCCATACAGAGTGTAGTGGCGGATTCAACCACATAATCCGAATATATAGCTGCATCGGATGCTTCAAAAGAAGATGCTTGGATGAAGAAGTTCATCACCAACCTCAATGTGGTTCCAAGTATTCAGAAACCAATCGAGGTGTTTTGTGATAACTCAGGGGCCATTGCTCAAGCCAAGAGCCCAGATCTCATCACAGGGCCAAGCACATTCTAAGAAAGTTCCACTACATACGGGAAATACTGGAACGAGGAGACATCATAATAAGCAAAGTAGACACAGATCAAAAACTAGCAGACCCGTTCACTAAATCGATGACTTAGGACAAGCATGACCTACACAGGAATGGTATCGGTCTTAGATTAGCTAGCCATTTGTTTTGATTTAGTATTTGGATGTACAAACATTCAAACAGTTGTACCTTTTGAATTCACTTTTAATTTACTTGTTAAATGTAAACTTTGAATCTTACAATTGTGTTCGATTTTAATACATTTAATCCATGAATCTTGTATTCTAAATTATTCGTAGTCGGTCAGACTTGTGGGAATGACTCTGAATTAAGACTATTCTGACTTTGGACTCAAGGAGTTGACTTCCAAACTCATAGACCTCGTTATGAATGACGTTGGATGTAACTCGCATCAAATCATCTTCATGGATCTTAGTCATAAGATGTTTTGATTTAGGTATACTCATTAAGTATCCTATGACCTGAGATACATACTAGAACTTTCGTTTACTAAAGACTATTCTTTGATCAGTGTTAACCGTTGTCGCATAACTGCCAGTCATAAAGACATTGGTTGGGAGTAGTTCTAAAGTTCAGTGGGAGTTGTATGTAGTCAAGATGGGATTATGTACTCTTACATTATATGTAACAGCTAGACATCGGGGCGCCCTCGTTGATTCAAAATGGTGAAGTGTAAGGCCTTACCCAAACCTAGTGTGTGTTTGATTGGACCACTTTGATTCTTGAACGAGAACGATAATGATTGAACGCCATGTGAGATTGAGTCTAATCCATGTCTCATTGTTCAATGGATGTCTTATACGGAAAGGATAGATGACAACGATGACAATAAGCTCGTTGTCTTGCAACATGATCTTCAAGATGTTTTGGTTAATGACTTTAACGCGTCAAAACTTGTTGGGGGCAGCCATGTGTAGCTAGAGCGCCTCTGGCTGTCAGTGTTAACAAACTTATTCGAAAATCGTCCATGTGGGAGACTGTTGGAAAAATGGACCAGTCCGATTAATTAACGCGACCCACCGAGTATGACCCATAAGAGTTACACCGTGGGCAACAAACTAAAATCCACTTAACTGGTTTAACTGGTAATTACGAACGATATGCGAAACGGATCATAATTATATTTATGATCATGAGCAGGTTTATATTATTAATAATAGTTATTAATAATATAATTGTTTATCTTAATTAATAAAGAGTTAAATGCTTGGTTGGTCCCTGTGGTTTTCAAAAATTGCAGACTTGGTCCCAGTGGTTTACTAATTACACGCGTGGTCCCTGTGGTTTTCAAAAATGCACTCGGTTGGTCCCCAGCCCTAACATCAGTTAAATTTTTCAGTTAAGTCCATGTTAAATGACCAAAATACCCTTGCTTATTAACTCTCTTTATAACCCATGATGGTTTAACCCATCATCATCTTCATCAGTGATGAAACCCATCATCATCTTCATCACCAGGTCATCTTCATCACTATCATCTTCATCACTATTATCATCTTCATCACAAACCCACACCCCATCTCTGTCTCTCGTTCTTTTCCGGCGACGAAGATCAGAAGCGAAGATAGAGGAGAGAGACGACAAGAGAGAGAAGAGATCGGAGGCTTCTCAGCCGTGAGGGCGTACGGACGGAAACCGGTCTGGAAGATGGTGAATCGTAGCGGTTAGGGTTGAAATAGCAGTAGGTTGCAGCGATTTGAATAGCGGATCGGAGATCTGACTGGAGCATGAACATTTTTGTTGGAATTTGTGTAGAATTGAAGCTTCAATGGGGAAGAAATTGAGCTTCCATGACGATTTTACAGGTGTGTAGATGGTGTTATTGATTTATTGTGGTAGATTGGGTGAGATGTTTTGATTATAAAATGTTGAGTTAAATGTTTTGATTTATTGTGGTAAATTGAGCTCTCAGACCTCACCTGAATCACAGCCTTAAAATGTGAAATTGAGTGGATCTGGAACTTTTGCAATTGTCCAACAAACCTCACCTGAATCACAGCCTCTCAGATCAACGAATGTACACCGATTCGATTCAGATCAAATCTGTTCAGATCTAGCAATTGTGATGGAGACACCGATTCGATTCAGGGAGCTTTTGTTTCGACTTCCGACCGTGACGGAGACACCGATTCGATTCAGGTAGCTTCCGCTTCGACTTCCGATTCATCAACAGCAGCTGTACTGAAGCAACGATGTGTTCGACATCAGCGGAGCCGTTTAAACTGTAAGTTTGGTGGTCGGTTTTTTCTCCAAGGGTGTCTGATTCCATTAAATCTCAAAATGAGGTGGTGGTGGGGGGTTGAAGGTGACGGTGGAGGTGGTGGTGGGTTGAAGGTGACGATGGAGGTGGTGGTGGTGGGTTGATGAAGATGATGATGGTGATGAAGATGATGCAGAGGTTATATACTGTTTTTTTTAATTCTTAGTTTTAGGTTTTTAATTGTTCAAGGGTAATGTAGTCATTTCACACATAGTTAACTGAGAAATTTAACTGATGTTAGGGCTGGGGACCAACCGAGTGCATTTTTGAAAACCACAGGGACCACACGTGTAATTAGTAAACCACTGGGACCAAGTCTGCAATTTTTGAAAACCACAGGGACCAACCAAGCATTTAACTCATTAATAAACTTGCTGCAAGTATTAACTGAGAGACGAGTACATGGATCGGATGAGACGGGTATACTCATCTCGCCATTTGTCGCACATGCACCCATGCTACGCCACTTGTCGCACATGCATAGCCTCTTTGCCACTTGTCGCGCATCCACACTTGCGTCACCACTTGTTGCGCATGCATAGCCCCTTCGCCACATGTTGCCCATGCATATACATGTCTGCCACTTGGGATACATGCAAGGATCTCCATATCCTATTTAAACGGATGTTGGGTCTTGCATTTTGGGGTTGGAAGAAGTTGCTCTAAAACTCTCTCAAACACCCACAACAACCACCGCCGCCGCCGCCATAGCCACTGCGGCCACCGCCGCTGCCGCTGCTTACCGCCGGCCACCACCCGGCCTATACTCGCGTTTCGCTAGTTCGTGTAACTAGCACGTGTTCGTTGAACCTCGGTGTCTCAACCGGTTAGTTATTAACAGAGGTATATCTTTCTCATCGGTAGTTATATATCCTTATCACTGTGCTCGAATTTGCATTTAACCGGATCCTGTCGAGTTTCGTTTTGTTGATCACTTGTTTATTTTTCCGTTGCGTTTTATTAACTAACCCGCTTAATTGATTGACTATTATTATTGAACCGGGTTTTAATTAATTAAAATTTTAACTGATTACCATGGAATCCCTTCATTTCAATGGTGCAAATGGGTTCCTCTCAAATGCAACGTCATGGCATGAAAAGCGAACCTAGACAGATTAGCAACTAGGAAGAATATAAGAAGAAGGAATGTAAATATCCTGACAGTTTTGTGTCCTATATGTGAGGAGCAGGAGGAAACGGCAGATCATCTATTTACGGCTTGTATGTTATTAAATAGAATTTGGATGGGTCTTAGTGAGTGGTGCAATATTCCGCCAATTTTCGTGTTCGAGTTCAAAGACCTTATGGAAGCTCGCATTTTTTTGCAATTGGGGAAGAAAGCTAAGAAGATTATTAAAGGTATCATTATAATAACAAGACGATGCATTTGGAAAGGAAGAAATGAGGTGCTTTTTCAAAACATTAAGCGCGACCCGCAAAATATCTTAGGAGAGGTTAAATCTAGAGGGTTTGGGTGGTTAAAAATAGGTCTTCCTATAATTCTATTAGATGGGAGGAATGGTGTAAATATCCATTGTATATGTTGTAATTTGTGTGACTTCTGCCTATTTGGGTCGGAGGTGTATTGTTTGTTGACCTTTTGCCCTTTTGGGTCGGAGGTGTGTTTAATGAAGTTTACTTTTCAAAATTTTTTTAATGTTATCCAGTTTGTTATGATTAATTTAATTATCTCTTTCGTAATTAGGACATTTTATGTGATTAAATTTCTTTCTAGCTTCATTGTAACCTAATATATAGTGATCAATAACTGTGGATCTTCACAGATCTTACAAAATGATATTCTTTGTAAATTGTATTCAACAGGAGTTTATTGATTAATGTTACAAAATGATTATGACATATAGAAGTGAAATTTGTTATTTCACTAGGATCAGACTGCAATGACTTTTTTCTGGTTACAGAAGTAACTTATTTGTTGTGGTGACCACAACAGCAAAAAGAGTTGAGGTAATGAAATCGAAAGGCGAACAGTTGGCCCTTGTTTGCTCCATCAAACTTGCAGTCGGCTACACCCACCGTCCGTTTCTTTGAATTCCCTCCGAACACGGTCAGGCATTTTCCTGTACCGCGAGAGACCCAGAATCTGAACTCCCTATGGTTCAGTCGCTTGGGTGGGGCTATTGATTTCCAATCTGCAAACGCCAAGCTTTCCAGTGAAGTTAAGGACTGGAGGCTCACTTTGCCATGCTTGCTGACTGTGAGGTAGTTCTCTCCTCCTGAGCATTTATCCATGTAGTTACTGAACCTGTTATCTCAAAGTAGTTTAGATTGTTAAACCTGTTGAATAAGGTGAGTGTGTATCTATACTGTTAATTAGTTCAAATAGAAAGTTGTGTCGACTACAACAAACAAGCTATATGTATACACTTTTTCCTACAAGGTTATGGGATAATTTTTTTTTTTTTTTTTAAGAAAAAGGGTTTTACACTAGATTTAATAAAAGATAGGGTAATTTTATTCCGATTATGGGTTAGTTGATATCTAAAATAGCGACTTCTGATATCTTAAATTTCACACAACTCACGATATCATACTAGAAGGGGGCATTTTGTTTTGTAGAAGCTGAAAGTGCTATCGGATATAGCAACTTCACCTTGATAGTTCGAATATCACCAACTATAAAATTTACCACAAGAAAAAAAAAAGTTTCTTGAACGACAAACACAGAACTGAAAAAAAATGGCCCATTTGTCATCATTAATTTTGAAAATAATCCATTTCTGAAAGAAATACAAATTTGATTTCTTTCTTAATTTTAAGCTATTCACACTTGTAATTTATAAACACGGATAGATTAATAATCATAGAAAAATATTAAGGAAGAAAAGAACATGTTACAGAAAAGAAGGTCTGCACTACTAAGGGTGACAGAAATATATGTCTCTGAATATTCACAATCTGAGAAAATGTTTTCATCAAAAGTGAAAATTCTTATTGCTTTGCATATTTCTTCTTGTTTGCAACTTTAACTTTTTTCAACGTTTACAACACGTGATAAAATCTAGTTGTCATTAGAGGACTAACCGGTGATAGCCAGAAGCCGAGCCAGAGGTAGATTTCCAGCCAAAATAGGCATTATACTGTGCAGACTCGCCACCAACAATGTTTGGGACCGAGTAAACTCCTCTGTCACTTGCATTAACATAGTCAGACTGCAATGCACCAGCAACGAGGGTGTTATCAAAAGCTGTCATATGAGGGTAGGCTTCGCTTGGTGGACACGTTTTGGTGTCACATTTGGAGCACTGGTTGCATAATCTCTTGCTTTCTAATACGGTTGGAGGAGTGGTACCTGCGTGCACCCTTGCCAGTGGTACTGCCAAGTTGATCAAGATGATGATGCTGCATAATGCGCGTATAATATTCATATGCTCTCGGTTTTTCCCCACTCTCTTGCGTCTCACGTTCATGCATGCGTGTTGTTCTTGTATGTATATGCAAATTCATTCGGCGAATGATGCTAATCTGTTATATACGACGAGCTCTTTGTGACATTCATTGCTCCTAAGACCGTTGGAAAACGACTAGTTTTTATTGTTTATATATGTTGTTATCTTTTATATCGCCCCTATATTTTCACCTGTCCCTTCTTTCAAAGCATCCCCACATACAAAACATAAAATAATTTCAAACATAGTTAATATCAACAGAGTTCACACCCTTCAGAGCTTAAATCTAAGCAATAAATTATATATTGTTACAAACAAACAAACAAAAGAGCATCACAGATTAGACAAGGTTTTATTAAAAAGTAGGTTGTTTTCCAAACGGCAGATGACAACCAGGGTCTTTCTGGTGCGGTTTGAGAAATGGGTTTAATCGTTGAATATCAAGATAGCGCAATTGTTTCTTGGAGTTGCCAATATTTCATACGAGATTTTGTCTTAAAAGCAAAAAGACAAAACTCATATCTCACCTCAGATTACAAATTCCAAATAGCTAAAGACTAAAGAGGATATCCACTATAGCACATTTCGTAAACCCCACCATATATAAAAAGACCCTAGTTATGTTTTCAAAACAACCTACTTCTATCTATACAATTCAATATGATAAATATACTAGAATCAATCCATGCAACATGAGTGTTCAGACACCTCCTGTGATGCAAGAGAAAAGCTTTTGGCTCCTGAACCGAACAAGTTGCTTCTCGTGGACACGATTCTTGGTGGACTGGCTTCGTTTGGTTGAAACTTGGTGTTGAGGGTACTCGTAACTGTATCCTTCGGGGTAGAAGTCTGCGATGTTGTAGCTTTTAGAATGTTGTTTCACGGTCATGCTTCTCTTGATGCTCTTATAAACCGTTGGGATCAGTCCCTCCATGATCACAATTCTAGCTCTCGATGGTATTCACCAATAAATAATACAAACACAAATCCTCAATCCGTTAGGTGATATATAATAACCGAATGTGCAGATCATGCCTTTTTTGCTCATTTGACTTCATCAGACACGCAATATTTTCTTATTTCTTTCTTATCATGTTGGTGCTGACTATGTCCATCCGATTAGGCGCCTGGATAAATCACTAAGGAAAAGTCTTTGGAGTGATGTTATCTTTTGGGATTATAATAATAAAAAAATAGATTAAATATTGTTTTCTTCTTCATTCTTTACCTAATGCTTACAAGTTACAACAACCTCCATTATCAACAATAATATTAGTTTGACTGCCGAAAAAACAAGACTCATCTTTTAGGCTTACTGAAAATTACCAAATTGGCCAAAAACCAAAATGACTTGCGAAAATAGTCAGCTCATGCCCCCTTGGAACGAGGCATCATGTGTGGGATGAGTCTTTCAAGGGGGATGAGTCTTTCAAGGGGGTGAGTCTTTCAAACACGGGATGAGTCTTTCAAGCGAGGCATCATGCACGGGATGCGTCCGGATAATTTCTGAAGCGTCCGACGAGTTTTGCGGCGAGTTGTAGGTTTCCAGCAATGGAATCTAAAGACATTGTTAAACAAGAAAACAAAGAACTAAAACAATGGAAGAGAATTATCATTACTACAAGATAATCGTCTTCAACCGGAAGTTCAAGATCACGGAACGTAAGCCACCGCCAGACGTCACCGACGCCTTCAATTCCTACACCGACGGAGACTCCCAGATGTCACCGGATCACTTCTGATGGTTTTTAATCGAGTTTTGTGAGTGCATATGTCTGCAGCCTACGCCCATGTTAGTGTAGTTTGTCTGTCAACTTCGTCTGGTATCAAGTCTTGCATTGTTCATGTCTGGATAGAGAGACTAAGATTAAAGACTCGACGCCGAAGACTTCGTCAACATCCAAGGGGGAGTCTGTTGGTGCATCATATGTCTGTTAACTACGTCTTATTTGAGTCTTTTGTCTAGATAGGTTAAATGAGTGCACAACAGTGATTGCGTTAGGGTTTGGTCATGTTTTAGGTAGTCAGTCCGTTTGAACATGTCCAGTCCGTTTGAACATGTCCAGTCCGTTTGAACATGGATGTGTCACTTTCAAACGGAATGGCTTAGTCTATATATAGGTGTTGTGCATGTTCATTTGAAACGGACCAGGTTGTATGTAAGAGTCGAGGTGCTGTCAAAATTTCATCAGAAATCATTGTAAAGACTCAGAAATCAGTAATAGAGAAGAAAGTTAAAAGGAACAAGCTGTGTGACATTGTTTACTTTGATTCCGCCTCTGTAAACAATGATGAACTGCCTTTACTGACTGTTTAGGGTCACAAACACGATCCAACAAGTGGTATCAGAGCTCAGGACGAGGAGTTCATACCAATTTCAGCTTGATTACTTCGGATTCTCTCACTTCTACCTTTCTTTTCTGATTTGAACAAGTGTTTACGGTTAAAATGGCCTAAAAATTTCACATATCAAACGAAATAGAGTGTTATCTAATCCTTAAAAGAATTAGACTAAAATACGGCTTAAAAATGATCAAAAACACCTATTCCGTTTGAAACTGTTCGTTAAATGCTGACATCATCCGTTTGAACGAAGCCTGTTCCGTTTGAAACTGACACTTCGTTTGAAATTGGCAATATGTCCATTTGAAGATCACTATCCCGTTTGAAATTTGCACATAATCACGTTTGAAAGTGGTTAGTTTGACAGTTCCGTTTGAAGTATATGGGTGATTACGTTTGAGGCATGTACCTCGTTTGAGAGTGCATGTGATATAAAGTCAAAGTGTTTCAGTAGTTCACGTGATGTTCTTGATTTGATAAATTCATATTGTGTTGGTCCAATAGATTTGTGATGAATATTATAGTTGTCGGCCACGAGATTGAATAGGCAGCCCATGTGAATCTTTGTTAATTGAGTGTGTTTCTTGGTCTAATCATAAACATACAAGTTGATTTGACGGCCCAATCAAATTGTCGGCCCAAGATACAAAGCAGCTAATTAGATTTAGCGGTCCACTCACAAAGTTAATTCAAAAGACTTACAAGTTCACAAATTCACAAGAATTGTTTTGTCAAATAATTGTCTGATCCTATCATTAATGCATTGTCGATCCATGTCAGACTCAATGTATTGAGTTTATTTGTGATCCTATCATTCATTTAGTGATTTCACCCTAACAACATTGGATCGAATCCGCGAATCTTTGACACGAGTCTTAGATTGATTTCATCAACACACACTGTTACATATTCAGTCCATTCAAACTGATTGTTTGTTTGTTTGTTTGTTTGCAGGTGATTCGAGGTGATTTACAAGGCGCAAATACCGAGAAGTTGAAATATTGTAGACTTTGAGATAAAAAAAATTTAAGTCACTTAACAAAGAAGTTGTGGTCAAAATGTTTGACGAAAAGGAAAACGCTAAACTTGAAAGAATTAATGAATGGTTTGATATGAATTGGGAATACAGGAAAGATGATGAGAAAAAGGATGCTTGGATTAAAAGATCTGAATACTTTTTGTGTAAAAAATTTGAAAAGTTTGATGATTTGAAAACAAGGTATTTTGAATTGCTTGATAAGTTGGAAAGGTATGGGATTAAGATGACAAATGCTGAAAAGATTTCAAAATTTGCTGATGCATTACCTTTGGATTGGGATGAATTTTTGTGTAAGCTGAAAAAGGATTCTAGGTTCTCAAAATTTAGTCCAGTTGACTTTTTCAGAGAGCTTATAATATACAATTGTGAAATTGAGAGGAAAAAGAAAGAGTTGATAGAGGAATTAGAAAGAAGCTCAAAATATATAAGTTTGGATGTGATTCTTGAAATAATCAAAAGAATTAGAAATGGTCTTGATGTAAGAAGTAGGATGAAATATGATTTCAAGAGAGGTTGTTTTTTAAATGAAGATTTGAATCTTGCTGATATGGTTAAAAATTTTCTTGCAGGAATTTCAAAGATTGAAGAATCCAAGAAAGATGAAACTTCAAAATGTGAAGTTGTGTGCTCAAAATGCGAAAAATCTGCAGCAGACAATGTTAAACTCTTGAAGGATATGGAAAGTTTGACTTTGGAAAACAAAAGTTTAAAAAATGAAAAACTGAAATTGGAAAAAGATTTTGAAGAAATTAAAGTTGAAAATGAAAAAGTTTCTTGGATAAAATTAGAAAATAAAGTTTTAAAAGAAAAAGAAACAAAATTTCAAGATCAGATAAGAGTTTTTGAAAATGAAAAATCTGTTCTTGAAGAGAACAAAATTGTGAATGAAAAGGCAATCAATTCTCATCTTGAGAAAATCTCTAAGCTTAAAAATGAAGCTGAGAATTCAAGGAACAAAATTGAAGAACTTGAAAAGAAATTGAAAGGTTTTGTGAATTCTACATCACATGTTTGTCCAAAACCGATCAATTATGTTCCAATAAGTGATAATGTCACAAATTTTGACAAAGTCAAAATTGAAGATTGCAATGACAAAGCTGATGATGAAAAAGAAAAACAAAAGAAAAGAAAATTATTTTTAGAATTACAAGAAAATTTTCAAAATACTGTTTTGCAATCTACTGAAATAGGTGAATGCTCAAAGAAAAAACTTGTTAAGAAGATTGTAGAACAGAAACAAAAAGTTAAAAATTTGAAAAATTTTCAAAATGAAAATAAAAGCACATCAGTTCAGTCATCCAATCATTGTGAAAAACCACAAAAATTTAAAAAACAAAACTTACAAAAAGTTGGTAATCAGTGGTGCAGGTTTGACCACAGTGCTCAAATGCCAAATCAAGGATACAAGAGGAGACATGAGTACCACAACGCAAATCAATGCTATGATCTGAGCGTTTGGTATGATGGTGGTGAATGGTACGATAACAGGGTGTGCTACACTAGTGGAGTGAGAGGACACATTTCTGTTAACTGCCAAAGTCAAAGATTTGAAACGAGAAAGTGCTATGAATGCCAAATTAGAGGCCATATTGCCAGAGATTGCCCAATGAGATCAAAGGGAAGATCGAGGGCTGAATCTCAGAAAATGGCAAAGAAACCAGTCAATGTCAAGCCCAAAGAACAGAAAGTTCAAGAACCTAAAGTTCAAGAACAGAAAGTTCACGAACCGAAAGTGAAGCTTTCACAGGGGCAGAAAAACAGACTGAGGAAGAAGAGAAAGAAGGCAAGAGAATACTTGGAGAAAATTTTGTCCTCAGATACAGTCGTCAAAGCGAATAACAGTTCTGATAAATCGTTTTGCTCTCCCAAGACCGATAAGTCAAACAAAACGAATTCATCAGATGCAAATCTGAGGACAAAAGAGAAGAAAAAGAAAGTTGTTAGCCATGAATTTGTTTCTTCAGAAACAAAGGAGCAACATGTTGGCGATGAATTTGACTTATCAAAGTCAAAAGAGCAACATTCTGGCAATGATTCTGACTTGTCAAAGTTAGAGGAGCCACGATCAGGCAATGATTCTGGTTCGTCAAAACCAGAAGAGCCATCTGTTGAGGTAAAAACTGTCAAACCCAAGGCTGGTCAGGCTTGGGTGAATTTGTTTAAATGAAAAACCTGACTTGCCGGAGTTCCCAGGTAGGTAACTATGCTATTTCGAATTACAAAAGATTCATCAAGGACATTAAGTTGTACTTGATTTCTCTTTCCGACAAGTGGACAAAGGTGAACAATGTGATGAAAGAACCCCGAGTTTGTGAAAAGACATACAAAGCTTATTTTCCGGAAAAACCATTTTGATTAAAACAAACTTAAGTGTTTTGAAATCTAAATGGGAAAATAGTTTGTTGTCAGGGGGAGTTCTGATTGTTTATGCCAAGTGAATGGCGAATTAAAGTGATTCGATATCAGTTTGTCATTTTTGTACAGTTTGTTTTCAAATTTTCTCAGAAAATCAAAATTGAAACATATTTTGATTTTAGGGGGAGAAAAATTTTTAAAAAAATTAGAAAATTTGAAAATGCCAAAAAACATTGAAAAAGCAAAAATGAGTTTTGTTGTAAATAAGAGGAAATGATAGTAAATCAGTGGACTATCACAGCATGCTAAAGAAATGTAATGTCAAATGTGATAAACGATCTCACTAATGATGTGACGATAGGCTCAGCTAGACTAGTAGATTTGCGATAACGATAAAAACTTAAATGAAAAAGCCTAGTTCTAGTGGGAAACATGGTTGAAAGCATAGTACTTAGTTTTGTCCTTCGTGATTGTGTACCTACTCAGTAATCGCTGAATGTCGAAAGACATAAAACCGGTTAAGTCTGTGAACTTTCACAACTTGCTGAAAAAGTCGCTGTGATTGTGCATTTCATTTTGCAAAGATTTAAATTTGTTTTATTTCTTTATTTTGTTTAAGCATTGGACATCCTCTGCGTATACGTGAGTATCGAACTGGATGCTATTGCCTAAACGTTCTGTTTTATTTTCTTTGGTGTTTCGTTTAAGCTTTGGATCACCTCTGCGTATACGGGAGTATCGACCTGGTGGTTAAAGCCTAAACAACTTCAACTTATTTTTATTTTCTTATTTTGTTTAAACATTGGACTTTCTCTGCGTATACGGAAGTATCGACCTGATTGTTAATGTTTAAACATTCTGAGTTGTTTTCGCACATATCACAGTTGATGAAAGTTTAAAGGCATTACTTGAGTCAGTGTATTGCATGATGAGGGGATATGCTGAGATCGTGGGGTCCATAAGAATTTAGTGCAAAATTAATATACCTTAACGTATCGGTAAGCATTTTGAAAGTTTTTAGATTGAGTTTAAGAGGACAAATATATCGTCAATCTAAGTGAATTGTTTAGAGCTTAAAATGATTAAAGCTTAACGATGTTTGTGATTTGTCTCATAAACTGATATGATCCTCTTACACAAACTCACAAAAATATTGTTTGTAGTTATTTTTTTATTACATTTCTTTAAAATCAAAAATCCAAAAATATTGTGTTTTAGCTTAAATTTTGAAAAATACAAAAAGATTTTCGACAACTGATGTTGAAGAGCTGATATTCAAAGTTCAAAGTGCTAAACATGATGAATTGGATTGGGAAAGTTTGTTGAAAAACATTGAATGTTATATACAAATGTTTTGAAAGATTGTGTGGTTAGTTAATCAAGGTCATTCATTTGAACTTGATGTAACTATACAGATTGATGAATGAATGATTTCTACCAGTAAGTTTCTTAAATCTAAATGTTATAAATTTGTGAAACTTATGTTGTGGTAGAGGATGTGCAGGTGACAATCTAGGACTTCATGGCACAGATTGTGTAAAGTTTGAACCAGAAAATAAATTCCAGCTTATCGAAAGGGGGAGTTTACATTCTGGATCAATAATCAAATTGAAGTTTGAAGAATGAGATTGATAGAAGTTTGAAGGAGCTTTACAATGTTAACACAAAGACTGATGAAGACTGAAGACTTTGAAGACTTGACACTACAAACTTCGTCGACATCCAAGGGGGAGTCTGTTAGTGTAGTTTGTCTATCAACTTCGTCTGGTATCAAGTCTTGCATTGTTCATGTCTGGATAGAGAGACTAAGACTAAAGACTCGACGCCGAAGACTTCGTCAACATCCAAGGGGGAGTCTTTTGGTGCATCATATGTCTGTTAACTACGTCTTATTTGAGTCTTTTGTCTAGATAGGTTAAATGAGTGCACAACAGTGATTGAATTAGGGTTTGGTCATGTTTTAGGTAGTCAGTCCGTTTGAACATGTCCAGTCCGTTTGAACAGGGTTTCGTTTGAACATGGATGTGTCACTTTCAAACAGAATGGCTTAGTCTATATATAGGTGTTGTGCATGTTCATTTGAAATGGACCAGGTTGTATGTAAGAGTCGAGGTGCTGTCAAAATTTCATCAGAAATCATTGTAAAGACTCGGAAATCAGTAATAGAGAAGAAAGTTAAAAGGAACAAGCTGTGTGACATTGTTTACTTTGATTCCGCCTCTGTAAACAATGATGAACTGCCTTTACTGATTGTTTAGGGTCATAAACACGATCCAACAGTCCACATGTCGTGTCTAGTTTGTATGTATTAGATTATATAGTTTCACGCGTCGAAAAGTCGGGTTCGTATGTAAAAGACCCTTTCGCACGAAAGAGTCTTTCGTGCGAAAGCGGCATCAAATGTTGCCTTTTGCACGAGAGGTTCCTCTCGTCCCTACTGGTTCTAGCGATAGTCTTGGTCTATAAATAAGGACTTGGGCCTTCTCATTTGTAACTTTTGGATCTGAGTGGGGAAAATTCTATCCATTTTGATTCTCGGTGTTCTAACTCATATTTTCTAATAGAATCAAGGTTTAAACGGTGTACCTTTGTGTTTGGCAACTTCATACATGGATTCTGCACGTGATATAAAGATTATCTGATCGGCATGAGCATTCGAAGACCCAAAATGGTCCTCACAAGAAGTATCAGAGCTTGGAGGTCGGCTTTAGTGTCGGATAGCACAAGACAACAATCGATTTGAGCAGATTTGAAGCTGATTTCATCCAATTTCACATCATATCTCTTCTACTTCTACTCTTTCTGCTACAATCTTAAAATTGCACCCAAATTCGTGGATAAATTTTGGTGAATTTTCAATATGTTGTGCGAAATCAGTTAAATTCAAACCCTTGAAAGAATTTGACCTTAATTTGAACTTAATCATTTAAAAATCTTGAAAAATGTCAAAAAACGCAACTTGATTTTCAAGCAACACGAGCTTGTCGTCCGAGAGCACTTAACCTCTCTCACGAAACATCCAATCCTTTCGCACGAAAGGATCAGATTGCCATTTGAACTTTGAAAGATTGACCTCTCGCACGAAAGGCATATCCCTTTCGCGCGAAAGACACTGATTTGTTTTTGTTTGTTCAAATTTGTCCCTTCCGCACGAGTGGAACCCCTCTCGCATGAAAGGGTATTGGTTCTATTCGTTTGAAAAACTTATTTGACCATTTGTTTGACTGTTCAGGTACTTTTCGCATAGTTCAAGGTGTTGAATATAGATTCAGAGTTCTATAATGCATTCGCATATTTATCGACAGCAAGTATGGCTGATAGTTTAAACTTAGACAACGCACGAGGAACAATTGTTAAACCACCGAAGTTACTAAATATGGAAGACTATATTGGGTGGAAAGAGTGTTTTCTGGTACTGGGTACAGGCATATTCTCATCCAATGAGTGATCATGGTGTTAAAAAGTCGATTATACAATTTAATGATCATGAAAGATCTATCTACGTTCGCGAGATAAAAATGATTAACTACCTTCAACAGTCAATCAGATATGACGTATTTTCATTGCTCCAACACACGGGCACTGCGTACTCGATATGGGAAGATTTGAAAAATAAATACGAGGGCGGTAAAGAAATGATGAAAAGTAAAAAAGCACTGTTGAAGAAAGAGTTCGACATTTTCAAATGTCTGAAGGGTGAAACTCTTTAAACAGATAATAGAGCGATACTGTCATTTGATCATTGAGTTGAAAAGATTTGGGATAGAAAAAGATTGAGAAGAGTTGGTGGATAAGCTCATAGACTGGTCTACATACGTAATGATCCTTAAGAACAGTCTTGAATTTGAGACTATGAGCTTAAACAAGTTAATCCAAAAACTTGAAAGTCACGAACTAGAGCAACGAAAGCTGAACAAGATGACCAAAGCGAACATTCAACAGGATGTGAACTTATATTATCGAGGAAGCGTACTGTCAAATGTTCAAACTCCCAAAATTGGAACAGCTTTCAGTGCTGAAAATTCATCTGGATCACCACAGAGCAGTGGTTTCGGATTTTCGAGTTCAGAAGAAAAACCATCAACTCTGCATACTCAGTCATCCCATGCTTCAAACACTCATCCAAATCAGAACAATTCCAATCCAAACATTATTCAATGCAATATAGTTGTAAACCTGAACAATTCACAAAGCATGAGTGCAGACACGGCTAAACAACAAATGATATTCTTGGCATCGATTTTGGAATCCTATGGAAGTCTCGTTGCGGGAAAATTGGAAACCCGAACATGAAGAAAGAGGATTACGATAAAATCGATCCCGGAGAAATGGAATTGATCGATATCCGTTGGTGCATGGCGAGTATAATCAGACGAGCTTAACGTTTCATGGAAATTACGGGTAGGTAGTGTGTTTGAGGTCCTGATACCAAGCTTGGATTCGATAAATCCAAGGTGACATGTTGTAAACAAAATGAACACTTCAAACGCGAATGTCGGAATCGCGAGGTAGATGACAATGTAAACCCATTCCCTGACGACTACTATCGCAAAGCAGTCTATCATCGAAAAAAAGAACAACCACCAAACTTCAACCGATCACAAATTGAAGATGGGTCGACGAAAGATAAAAGTCGTGCATTGGTGGTAACTCAAGATGATGAAGGTTTTAGTTGGAACAAATATATCCCGAGTGATGGTGTAACGTTGATGGCTGAGATAGTAGAAAAGCCAGAGAGACTAAGTGAAGATATTATTGCTGGATGGAGAAATGCCAGACTCAAAGTTGAATCAGCATGCGCTCCAAAATACGATGAAGAGTCGGATTGTTATTTGGTTGAAGATATGAATTATCTTCTTTTGCAGGTTTATTTGAGACATAGAGAAGATACTTAAAAAGGAAAAAGATAAACCTGAGAAGAAGCATGTTGATGAGATAATAGACGTAAACCAGAAGATCATAGCATTGTCGATCAAGCTATGATGGCAAATCTCAAAGAGTGACAAACAAGTTGAGTCAGCTGAGTCATCACGGAAGGTTGAGTCGATGAGTGATTGTCACACCCCAACCGATGGCGGAAACATCGGGATGAGACGAACAAATCGCTCAAGGCATCATAACACTATTGTGACAATAAAATTTAAATCAAATAAAATGTCATACAAGATTCAAACATAATCAAAATTGTTTCAAACATAATCAAGCATTGTTTATATCTAAGATGGGTTTCTAAGTTCATTCTAGCTTGTTTTCTTGATCACTTCTCTATCAACCTGCAACATGTATTAAAATAATGATCAACAAAAATGTTGGCGAGTATACAAGTTTGATACATAACATAAATAGAATAAAGAGTTTAAATACTCATATGGATGGACTGACTTTACTACCATCAAAGCTAGCTTCCGGTTCTAATCCTTTTTCTTTGAAGTAAAGGCTTGGTATCGACGAATAAATAAGCTCTTTCTACTTTTCCCTAAAAGCTTATCCTAAGGAAAGCAGTTTTCGCTCGAGAAGATAGCTTAAGTTATAGTTATCACAGCTAAAGCGATAGCAACTCATGAACGAAGCGCTCGACCATAGGGAACGAGCGGAATAAAAGTAGAGAATTAAGGGTTAGGTAAGTAGCAGAAAACTTAGGTATCTTCTACCAGGGTGATAGACTTACATTTTGGCAATGGCACATAGCTGGAACGCCCTTCTATCCTCTCATATTATGCCACAAGCCTGATAGCCAAATGATAGAGGCGTAGGGGATTCATTCGGGTTCTCAGCTAGCTGCCATCTAGAGTATATAAAGCAGCTTGAGTAGTAAAGTCTTGTGCTATGAACGTATAAGCGGGTAAAGAGTACATTGATGGGTTTCTAAGTTCATCCTAGCTTGTTTTCTTGATCACTTCTCTATCAACCAGCAACATGTATTAAAATAATGATCAACAAAAATGTTGGCGAGTATACAAGTTTGATACATAACATAAATAGAATAAAGAGTTTAAATACTCATATCCAACATGAAAAACATAATACAAGTTACTAATATGCTGAAACGGTGTAAGTTATATGTTCAAACCAAAGTTTACAACGCAAATTGCCTTTCCCAAAGACTAACGGGAGGTTAACATGTTTAACCTAACAATACGCCAAGACTAATGGGCGGTGCATTAATCCTATAGCACTATAATTGTTAAAGTAGGCTTGTATGAAGTTAATGAGCATATAGACACGAAAAGCTTACATAGCATATGAGAATAACAAGCATCAAATTGTTTCATGTTTAAATGTGGATAGAGTTTGATAAATACAAGTTTCAAGTGTTGCGTGATTTTATATAGAATACATGTTGCACCCAAAAGTGTTTAAAACTAAATGGGATCGAGTATACTCACAGTGGTTGCGTATAAAAATTCCTTGAAATAACGCACGAGTAAGGATTGAGAAATCCAAGAGAATGAACGTAATGGTTACCATAGATATTTAAAATAACACATAACGAACTTGTTATTATTTATTAGTTAAAATAAATAATCCTAATATTTATTGTTTATTAATTATTTAGACAATATCATTATCTTAGTTTTTTTTTCTATTAACATTTACTAATTTGTTAATTAATAAACGTAGAGATTTTATAAAAGAAAGACTAATAATTACATATGTTATAAATACATTTAGGGGTTTTTATAAAATGTATTTAAACAAAAGAAAACTGTTAAAGGGATTATATTAGATTGTTAATTTTTGTTTTTATTAAAATTTAAAGGTTTTATAAAGGGAAATGATTTTAGAATAAAACAGTTTATTTATAAAAGTTATAATTGTAGTTAAGGGTTTTATTTAAAAAAAGAAATAAACAAAAATCAGACCAGAACAGGCCCTATCTGTCACACCCTGGCTTTGCGGAAGCGTGGGTTTATTTTGGTGTGACTTCTTAATACCATAGCAAATATCATAACCATGCTATATGAAATAAAACACATGATGTTCATCCATTCAACAAGTTTTAAAAGTTACCAAGACAACATTATTTAAAAGTCGACACATGAAACGAATTACAACCATGACATAATTAAAAACTTGTTCGTACGACTCGACCAAAGACTTGAAATAAAAACACAGTTTAAGACTTGTAACCCGTCCAGGCAAAGGTCACATTTCCTAAACTCGGATGACATCATTACTCCTACGCAGCTTGACGAGAGTGCATACCGTGTCAGATCCCCTAGTTTCCTGAAATACATGTAGTTTGAAAAATCAACAAAAAGTTGAGCGAGTTCATGTAAAAGTGAGTATGTATAAACCTTTGTAGTATGTATGAAAATCCCTGGTATGTAGCAATTAAGGAAAAAGAGATCACCATTGGGTTGCAAAGCCAATGATATATGTGAAGTGATGCAGGAAGACTCAAACCTAGCGGATTTAGGCGTCGGGCTCAAAGTGTCACACCCCTTTCTGCGGCGGAAGCACGAGGTGTGATCATGAAAGGTTCTCATTGCATACGAAAGGTAAACATGCTATATGCTCGTAAAAACATCAAATACCATAATTTGAAAACATAAGTTTAGCGTTTACATCGCTAAGTCGCATAAAACATTGTCTTAAAAAGTTTACAACTTTATTTAAAGATAAACATAAGCGACATCCACAAGCATAAGCGAGACCGCGCGCACATCCATCCTAGTTACCTGAAATACATGTGAGTTTTGGAAAAAAAACGTCAACATAAAGTTGGTGTGAATTCATCCAGTGATTGTTTTGAATGTTTTAAATACTTGAATGGAAACATAGTATGTAACTTGTAAAACGCATCTATAAACTGAGTACTATGAATGTTTGAATGTATTGATAACACATATCTGTAATCTCCTTATTATGAATGTTTGACTGTGTGAGATCGCTAGTGGTTTGCAAGGCCACTAATATATGTCACGACATAGGAAGCCACCAAACCTAGGCATTTTTGTCGACTTTGACTGAGACACAGAAGCACTCATTGGTAGAAGTAGGCCAAGAGTGGGGTTGCCTGAAACCCATTAGATCTAACCTTTTGTTCCGCGGTCTGAATGTATACGTTGATTAATGGTGCTTATGGTACCCTATTCGAGACATGATCTAGAATGTTTCACTTGAATGTTTTTGTACTCCATCATACCATTTGTAAACATTGTAACATTTGTAACATGTATTTCACCCCCGAAGTTATAAAAACAGAAACAGTTAAAAGAAAAGGGGGAGCATGAACTCACAACTTTGCGTTCCTGTGCGTCGTAAACTTCACCGGATTTTGCTTATAGAACGTCGTGACCTAAACGTGTTTTCTTAACGTCAGTCGCTAGTCTTGCTTCGTAAAGCACGAGTACAGTCACTCTCTTTTGTGTATATTTTCTTGTGTTAAAAATATTTTATATTTTTAACTAAATGTCTTACTTATATTATTTTCTCAAAAATAAATATAAGCTTTTTGTATTTTGCACTTTGCACCCGAATTATGTGTCTTGTATACTGTAAGTGTATTTTTGTATTTTTACTCGTTACGAGTATCTCCAAGTCATATTATTTTTACTCTAAAAATAATATATACCTAGTTCATAAAATAATCACATAATCACACAAGCGATAAATATATATTCTAAATATATATTTAAGAAGTTTTTTTTTTATGAAAATCCACCTCCGATGTTTGGAAATTTTGTAATAAAAATCATGGCGAAGTTTGTTTGGAAAACAAGTCAAAAATATATTCATAACACTTGTCACCAAAAATATTGTAAGTGTTATTTTCTGGAAAAATTTCGCCAGAGTTTCCTCTGTAACTGGAGGTGGCCACGCTTACTAGCGTATCATTTTCTTTTAAAATTCAACCAATCAATTTTTCCATCATCAAAATACCATCTTCAAATATCAAACTAGTCAAAATAAACACAAATCGCATACACATGAACTTGCAAGTTGTGTAAAATTATGTAGTAACTCTTCAACACATTTAGTAGGTTTTTCCATCTCTAAAAATAAAGTCGGTTTCTTGGAAATCTTATTTTTAAAGAATATGAAGTTTTACAACTTCTAGTCGGTTTTTGCGAAAATTATTTCTTTGTTAAAACTTTTGTTACACTAGTGTCCACACACTTGTTTGTTCACAAAAACACCTCTATTTCATGAAAGATCCGGTTTTAAAACATGGTTTCGTCTTACAGTTGGTTTTTCGAAAATACCACTTGTAGATCTTTAGATCTACTAGTTTAGAACTTCATTTTACAAGAAAAATTCCTTTTACGCAAGTTCATGTTATTATGTAGTAGTGTTCATCATCTTGCCCTTTTTATACTTTAACATACACTAGTCCATGCTCTATGAACATAACCTAGCCGGGTTAGATGACGATCCGAACCACTACTAGCATTAAACAACACAAAATAATCATCACAAAACAAGTTTAACAAGTTTTACACCATTACTTTCCTTTTATCCATTAAGTTCATCATTTTACAAGACTTTTAGTTGGTGATCTTTAGTGTTTATGATTTTTAGCCATTAAATCATCTATTAACCATCATAAACGAGAACAAGAAGATGTTTAGAAGCACTTACTACTAGCACAAGGTGTCACACCCCGACCGCGTAAAACAACAAATCGCGGCGGAAACATCGGGGCGTGTTGCAACAGAATTAATGTTTCATAACCATGGATATCAAAAGTGTTTCGTTTTATTAAACATTGAGTAATTACATCGTCTGGAAATCTAAATACACTATTTAAACATAGTCTATCATTGTTATTGAGTCACTAAGGCCTTGTCCAGTCCTATGTGAGCATGCATCTTATCAATCGATATCATCCTACAATACCTGAAACATATGTGAAAACGAGGTCAGCAAAGAAATGCTGGCGAGTACATAGGTTTTGTGAAAATAAGATTCATGACTTTTGTTTTTAAGAAAATGTTTAGTCATGAACCTTGTAATTTGCTTTGTCTTTGTAAATCATTTGAAAAATAATAAGTTTAGGTGATATGTATAAATAAGAGAATAATGCATGATTAAATGAATAACCATGTAAAATGAGTTTGTATAAGATAAGTTGTTTGAAAATAAATGTCTTGTGAAAAGTATGTTACATGTATAAAATGTTCTATGTCTCAAACTGAAATGATTCAAATAACACTACAATATGTAATACCATACAAACACTTATATATAGGAAGTACCAGCGGCGTATCCACCATGCTTGTATCATATTCCACACGCATTGTTACTTAATCACTTAATCCAAACCAAACCACCAAAGTGATGTTCATGCCCAAATGTAAATCATGTAATATGTATAACCAAAATAATATGTATGGCTAGTGAAATGCATCAACTAAACCATAGGTGAAACGCACAAAACAAAGTATTGAAGTAAAACTTGGTTTAAACCAATACTATGTTTCGTGTAAATGCATGATCAAATGTAAATCATGTACAAATGTTTACCCAATCGTTAAAACATCGTGTGAAACCCAATCGTAAATCGTTTAATTCGTTTTAGGTCGTGAAACTACTTAAATGATCGTCTCGCTAATAACATTCAAACCTTCGTGACTCTCGTCGCTTCTCGTTTTCGTCACTTCTCGTTTTCGTATTAACAAACCTCCATAGGGTAAGTTAACAATTTCAGATTCAGTCGCTACCTACCATACCCACACATAACCACGGGTGTAGTAAATAACGGGATTTGTCAGGTCCTATGGTACCATAACCTAATACTGGTCGGCTTGATCATTGCTAATGAATGTCATTTGTTATGTAACTACAACCAACAAGTTTGTTCACTTTATGAAATCGTTATTAGTTTTGTATAAATCGTCTTAATCGTTTTTGAAACCATCGTTATAACATCGAAAACATTTAGCACATATGAGTCACCCCAAAACAGTTGAAAACAGTAAAAGAGGGGAATAATGTACTCGCCTGAGAATGCTTGGAGGTCTTGAACAACAACCAAATAAAGCTAGAGGGAGCACGGAATCAGTCGGCAATCTAAAACTATATAAATAAACCGGACTTAAATCGGGAGATCGGATAGGATGAGGCTTGGTAAACCAAATGAGTATTGGAACTCATATGATATGGTTTAACAAGGCCTACATACTACAATGAAACCAAACCTAAGTGCTTTCGACCCATCGCGACCCATTAAGGTAACATATGCTACTTTAACGCGTCGTGCGCGTGAAACGCGTTCGGACCGTCTAACTAGTCCTATGACAAGTGTTATATGCCTAAACATGTTACATAATCAGTTATATGACAAAGGTTTAGGTTACATATGCTTAGTTACCAATTATACATGAAAAGGGTATTATGGTAATTTACCTAAGGCATATAAACTACCTATCATACAACTACTTAAACGATGTGACCATAGGGTATAACCTCGGAAGGTTATGCCCTATACTAGGGTCACCTAATGTATTTGGTCGGATCCTAATGATCGACCAAACTGGGTCGAGTTCGAAGGTATAAGCGATTTATTAGATCGCTTACCCTACGACCCTAAACAACGTGGTAATCAGTAGGCATAATCCCAAGGGACTATGACCATCGTGATTACAATCACGTTGCGAAGTTCAAACGAACTTCGCATTGACCATTACTGGTCAACGCTGAAAGTCAAACAAAGTTTGACTTTCGGACTCGAAAAGCAATAAAATAAGGAAAAGAACGAAAGAATACTTACGAAGGGTCCCCGAATGCTAACCCAGATCAAAATAGCTCAGGTATGAAACGAAGGTTCCAACTTAGAGCTCAAATGATCAGATTTGTGAGAAATGAAGTAAAGGGGGTGGGGTATTTATAGATTTCGGGTAACCGTTAAGATCGTTTCTCGGAACTCGTGCCTTAATCATGTCCGTACAAGTGTCGGAAGGTTATGGTGACTAAATTGGCACTAACCATAGGCTATCAACATGTGGCAAAGGATTTGGGAGTGCAAAACAGCTGTAAACAGCTGTCGATACATCGAATCTGGTCCCGAAAATGCGAAAAATGAGTTTTCTGCATGTTTCTGCCCAGAATAGGCAGTCGCGTAGCGCGACTGGTAAGGCCACATGCAGTGGCGCTACGCCACTGCCCCCCTTGTTTCAGCAACTTTCAAAATTGGCAGAAATGGTCCCTGCAGCCCGTTTAAGCGATTTTCGATGCGTTTGAACCCCGTTAACCTCATTTCAAGGCTCTAAAATGAAGTTAAAGTATAGGGAACTCAAAACATGCTCAAAAATATCTCGGATGTCAGTTCGTTTGGTCGTACGATCGCGATGTTCGCTTAATTACGACGGAATGCGCATAAGCGCGAAAAACGATCCAAATGACGCGACGAATGGATTTTTCTTAAGGCGAACACTAAAATATAATGTAGTCATGCTTACATAAATTTTTGGATGTCCAGATGTATTCAGAACGTAAGTTATGCGCGAAAATGCAAACTTGTGCACTTTTTGACACTTTTAGTCCCTGAATGACACAAAAGTTTATTTTAGCACACCGAACCCCTCAAAGCCTATTTCTAAGCTATGTAAAGGATATTTATGGTATGTTTAACTTATGGTCATGTTCCGGAAGGTCTGTCACAGTTCAAATTGGCATACTTTCGCAGTTTGTCAACTTTAGTCCCTGTAAGCGATTAAACTTTGATTTCACCACACCAAACCTTCCAAAACTTATATCTAAGTTATGTAAAGGTTATTTAAGGTATGTTAAGCCTATTTCACTATTCCGGAGTGTTCGTTGGATTAAACTGGTTATATTTACGCATCAGAGCGCGTATAACCCTCCAGAAAGCGATTTAAAGCTTAAAATCAAACAAGAGTTGATATGTGTAAAAGATACACATAATTTTACAAATCCCAAGTATGAAATATAATATTTCATTGGTTCGGTATTTGTTTGATGGTCGTGGAGGCACAGGTGTTACAGTCTCCCCTACTTTAGGAAATTTCGTCCCGAAATTTATTTAGAGGAAACTTGTGAGAGCTTGGAAACATGAAATTGAAAAGATCGAACAACATTGGTTAGGGTTCTTGAACTTCTAGTAACCTTAATAACATTATGTTTGCAATGTAAGAGGGACACTTATATACAAGTATATGAAGCGTCATTGGTGCGTCCACCGTACCTCCATTACATCGTTCTCATTTCGTTATTTTTGTCACTATTGGTTCTTACACATAATAAATCTTACTGGGTTCCTATGCACTAAATTTCATAATTATGTACGCGTCCATAATTAGACAATTCCTTGCACAGTACACACAGTCTATTTTATAGTGTGTAGGGGAAAACCAAATGAACAAACCTGTGATGAGTGTAACTAGACCGTCATAGAGTCCTTTTAATTAAATCAATAAATGATCTAAATAGACTATCAAGGAGTCTGTTCAGCTACATCACTAGATGTCATTCTTTAACCAAATTGTGAATCAATCTTTTTGACTAGACCACTAAAGGTCTCTTATGAATCATGGAGTGGTACTATATAATCCAAGGGTCTTAACTATTACATAGAAGCCCATTCAGGATTTAAGGTAGTACCTTTTTGAATATCCTACTACGAATCCCTCATATCAAGATATGAAAGATTCTACGAGGATTTGGATAATAAATACCCAGAGTATACCAAAAACATAAAATGCATAAATGAAAACACCAAATATGTAAACACATAATCACATATCATATAACCACAAAATTGTTCGTTAATTTGTCTTGTAAATTGCGTACATGCATTTAAAGCACACTAGGAATCCATTCCGTGGATTTCATTTGGTACTTTAAACGTTATCAAGAATCCAACTATAAAGATAGAAAGATTCAAAAAAGAAAATTCGATTTCGATTATTAGGAACCGAAGTGTTCGAATTAAGGTACATAAGGAATCCGATTAAGGACTCTGATTTGAATGATAATCATCCACAAGGATCTAATTCTAAAGATAAAAAGATCCCATATGAATTTTAGAAGTTGAAGATGTTTTGAAACCTTGCACTGGATGTGCTTAGGTCAAAACATGATGTAAAATGCTTATGAAGTTGAGATGCTTGATATGTCAAGGCGACATATGAAGCAGAATTTTGAAGGTTAAGTCAATGTATGAGGAAAATATTTTTGAAAACTATGCAGGGGGTTCTTTTAAGAAAAATGTGTTTAACGTTTTTGAAACCTTATATATAATACTTTTTGAAATCATAAAGTAGGTGTATTAGGTAGATATATTTACAAAAATGTTTTAAAATCATGCGAGATGAATTTTGAAATTATGTATAAGGTTTTTGAAAGACATGAATGATGCTTTTCGAAATCATGCACTTGATCAGAAAATGTATTGTGTTAATATTGTCTTCAGACTATATGAAATATTTTGAAATTAGAAAGGTTGGTTTTGATAACATGGCCAATGTTTTTGAAATAACATAGACAATGCATCTAGAAAAATTGTTTTCAAACTATATGAAATGTTTTGAGATCATGAATATTGTTTTGAAATACTTGTACTGTATATGTTGAAAAAAATCAAAACGGAATGGGTATGAGATTTGAAAATACCCTTAGTTATCTAACCAAGGATTTAAAGGCACAGATGTGCGAAAAGCACGATTACTCATAATGTCACTTAATTTTCTGTACTTTGTTTCTTAGAGTGAAACGAGTACTTAAAATTTTCGAGGGAATCATGAGCAATCATTTGAAAGAGAGAAATCACAAGAGTAGTTTGTAAGGTACATAGTTCCTTGATGTAGGTATCATAGGAAAAGCCATACACACCTAGCAAGGGGTTGAGCAGGTTGGTTGGGGACTGCTTTACCATTGTGAGCGACCATGGCGAAGTTCTGAGAAGCCTTTCGCTTCTTTGACTTCTTAGGGGATCGTTCATCCATGGTCTTTGATTCCTCGATTGGTTTATTGGCTGATGGTGTTGTCGCCTGACTAGGTCCTGCCTGTCTTGGTGACTCTTGAGTGGCTTCATCCTGGAGATGATACATGGCAGTAGCTAATTCAACAGTCTTCAGGACTACTTCGCCTATTCGCTGAGCGAATTTTGGCTGCTTGCTCAGATATCTGGGCGTCATCGTGATGAAGAGACATTCTTGAAGAAAAAGAAAGGCATAGGGAGAAACAGGTGAAAGATTATTGGACAATCAAAACAGAATGATAACGCATGAAGATTGCGATCATTTGTTTGTTACCTAAGGCAAACAAATGAGACGGTGACTGATCAAAGTAAATGGGTCAAAAATAATGTATTGCGAAGACATGCTCGCCTATAAGTGAACACTCATCCTAAGAATTCCCAGGTAAGCACAACTGGTCTCGCGTCTGATGAGATGTATACGAAGTTCTTTCCTAGACAGAAAACCCAGAATACAGGCATTCACCCTTCCAGTTTGCACGTGTTCACATTATTTAAAACCCAAAACCTTGACGAAGTTTTGAAAACTCAAAGAGGTTCAAAACCATATAATAGAGAGTTCAAAACCTTACAATAGAGGGTTCAAAACCTAGTAATCAATCATCCTAGAACAGATGATTAGTTTTCAAAGCGGTTTTGAAATTTATGTTCTTGTTGTGGTCGTCGCCTATGGATAGGTGACGGTATTGTTTTATGACTAAACGCAAGTAAACTCGCGTTAGGGTCCTAAGAAGGTTATAGACTAGGTCAAAGCATTACTAATTACTAATAACCTAATTCCCTATAACCATTGGCTCTGATACCATCTTTTCTGTCACACCCCGACCGCGTAAAACAACAAATCGCGGCGGAAACATCGGGGCGTGTTGCAACAGAATTAATGTTTCATAACCATGGATATCAAAAGTGTTTCGTTTTATTAAACATTGAGTAATTACATCGTCTGGAAATCTAAATACACTATTTAAACATAGTCTATCATTGTTATTGAGTCACTAAGGCCTTGTCCAGTCCTATGTGAGCATGCATCTTATCAATCGATATCATCCTACAATACCTGAAACATATGTGAAAACGAGGTCAGCAAAGAAATGCTGGCGAGTACATAGGTTTTGTGAAAATAAGATTCATGACTTTTGTTTTTAAGAAAATGTTTAGTCATGAACCTTGTAATTTGCTTTGTCTTTGTAAATCATTTGAAAAATAATAAGTTTAGGTGATATGTATAAATAAGAGAATAATGCATGATTAAATGAATAACCATGTAAAATGAGTTTGTATAAGATAAGTTGTTTGAAAATAAATGTCTTGTGAAAAGTATGTTACTTGTATAAAATGTTCTATGTCTCAAACTGAAATGATTCAAATAACGCTACAATATGTAATACCATACAAACACTTATATATAGGAAGTACCAGCGGCGTATCCACCATGCTTGTATCATATTCCACACGCATTGTTACTTAATCACTTAATCCAAACCAAACCACCAAAGTGATGTTCATGCCCAAATGTAAATCATGTAATATGTATAACCAAAATAATATGTATGGCTAGTGAAATGCATCAACTAAACCATAGGTGAAACGCACAAAACAAAGTATTGAAGTAAAACTTGGTTTAAACCAATACTATGTTTCGTGTAAATGCATGATCAAATGTAAATCATGTACAAATGTTTACCCAATCGTTAAAACATCGTGTGAAACCCAATCGTAAATCGTTTAATTCGTTTTAGGTCGTGAAACTACTTAAATGATCGTCTCGCTAATAACATTCAAACCTTCGTGACTCTCGTCGCTTCTCGTTTTCGTCGCTTCTCGTTTTCGTATTAACAAACCTCCATAGGGTAAGTTAACAATTTCAGATTCAGTCGCTACCTACCATACCCACACATAACCACGGGTGTAGTAAATAACGGGATTTGTCAGATCCTATGGTACCATAACCTAATACTGGTCGGCTTGATCATTGCTAATGAATGTCATTTGTTATGTAACTACAACCAACAAGTTTGTTCACTTTATGAAATCGTTATTAGTTTTGTATAAATCGTCTTAATCGTTTTTGAAACCATCGTTATAACATCGAAAACATTTAGCACATATGAGTCACCCCAAAACAGTTGAAAACAGTAAAAGAGGGGAATAATGTACTCGCCTGAGAATGCTTGGAGGTCTTGAACAACAACCAAATAAAGCTAGAGGGAGCACGGAATCAGTCGGCAATCTAAAACTATATAAATTAACCGGACTTAAATCGGGAGATCGGATAGGATGAGGCTTGGTAAACCAAATGAGTATTGGAACTCATATGATATGGTTTAACAAGGCCTACATACTACAATGAAACCAAACCTAAGTGCTTTCGACCCATCGCGACCCATTAAGGTAACATATGCTACTTTAACGCGTCGTGCGCGTGAAACGCGTTCGGACCGTCTAACTAGTCCTATGACAAGTGTTATATGCCTAAACATGTTACATAATCAGTTATATGACAAAGGTTTAGGTTACATATGCTTAGTTACCAATTATACATGAAAAGGGTATTATGGTAATTTACCTAAGGCATATAAACTACCTATCATACAACTACTTAAACGATGTGACCATAGGGTATAACCTCGGAAGGTTATGCCCTATACTAGGGTCACCTAATGTATTTGGTCGGATCCTAATGATCGACCAAACTGGGTCGAGTTCGAAGGTATAAGCGATTTATTAGATCGCTTACCCTACGACCCTAAACAACGTGGTAATCAGTAGGCATAATCCCAAGGGACTATGACCATCGTGATTACAATCACGTTGCGAAGTTCAAACGAACTTCGCATTGACCATTACTGGTCAACGCTGAAAGTCAAACAAAGTTTGACTTTCGGACTCGAAAAGCAATAAAATAAGGAAAAGAACGAAAGAATACTTACGAAGGGTCCCCGAATGCTAACCCAGATCAAAATAGCTCAGGTATGAAACGAAGGTTCCAACTTAGAGCTCAAATGATCAGATTTGTGAGAAATGAAGTAAAGGGGGTGGGGTATTTATAGATTTCGGGTAACCGTTAAGATCGTTTCTCGGAACTCGTGCCTTAATCATGTCCGTACAAGTGTCGGAAGGTTATGGTGACTAAATTGGCACTAACCATAGGCTATCAACATGTGGCAAAGGATTTGGGAGTGCAAAACAGCTGTAAACAGCTGTCGATACATCGAATCTGGTCCCGAAAATGCGAAAAATGAGTTTTCTGCATGTTTCTGCCCAGAATAGGCAGTCGCGTAGCGCGACTGGTAAGGCCACATGCAGTGGCGCTACGCCACTGCCCCCCTTGTTTCAGCAACTTTCAAAATTGGCAGAAATGGTCCCTGCAGCCCGTTTAAGCGATTTTCGATGCGTTTGAACCCCGTTAACCTCATTTCAAGGCTCTAAAATGAAGTTAAAGTATAGGGAACTCAAAAAATGCTCAAAAATATCTCGGATGTCGGTTCGTTTGGTCGTACGATCGCGATGTTCGCTTAATTACGACGGAATGCGCATAAGCGCGAAAAACGATCCAAATGACGCGACGAATGGATTTTTCTTAAGGCGAACACTAAAATATAATGTAGTCATGCTTACATAAATTTTTGGATGTCCAGATGTATTCAGAACGTAAGTTATGCGCGAAAATGCAAACTTGTGCACTTTTTGACACTTTTAGTCCCTGAATGACACAAAAGTTTATTTTAGCACACCGAACCCCTCAAAGCCTATTTCTAAGCTATGTAAAGGATATTTATGGTATGTTTAACTTATGGTCATGTTCCGGAAGGTCTGTCACAGTTCAAATTGGCATACTTTCGCAGTTTGTCAACTTTAGTCCCTGTAAGCGATTAAACTTTGATTTCACCACACCAAACCTTCCAAAACTTATATCTAAGTTATGTAAAGGTTATTTAAGGTATGTTAAGCCTATTTCACTATTCCGGAGTGTTCGTTGGATTAAACTGGTTATATTTACGCATCAGAGCGCGTATAACCCTCCAGAAAGCGATTTAAAGCTTAAAATCAAACAAGAGTTGATATGTGTAAAAGATACACATAATTTTACAAATCCCAAGTATGAAATATAATATTTCATTGGTTCGGTATTTGTTTGATGGTCGTGGAGGCACAGGTGTTACACAAGGCTAGGGGAGTTCAAGAGGACAAAAGAGGTGGATAAAAGCAAATGAAGAAGGTCCTTCAAGATCCGCTTGCACCGAGCTTCGTTAGTGGCCTTCTTACTCCTCAATATCACCTTGGAATGGATGGATGAGTTGGAAAATGAGGGTGGCGGTGGTGCTTGGTTGGGCCGAGAACAAGGGAAGGAGAGAGGGAAGTGAAGATGGAGTGATGAAATGGTAGTATTTATAGACCTTCCATATAGCATATTCCTGGCATATTCCTGGCATATTCCTGGCATATTCCTGGCGTATTCCTGGCGTATTCCTGGCATATTCCTGGCATATTCCTGGAATATTCCTGGTATATTCCTGGCATATTCCTGGCATATTCCTGGTATATTCCTGGTATATTCCTGGCATATTCCTGGGTTTGCTGCGTTGTCTGCGTTTTGCAGTGTAAGCATTGTGTTGCGTAGGAACACACGGTACGCGCTTAAACTTGAAAAATAACGTTTTTAAGCGTTTTAATTTATTTTTCAACACGAACCTGATTAAAATAAAATTTTAATCATAACAGAATATTTGTGGGATTAAATATTATCCGGGCGGCCGCCAACGTTCGTTTCGCAGTTTTGTCATAATTAGTTCTTTAGTTCAAATAAACATGTTTTTGCCATACCGAATCCTTCGAAACTTATTTCTAAGTTATGAAAGGGATATTTAGGGTATATTTGGCTTACGTCACAGTACTGTCGCGTTAAACTGATTGCGTTTAAGCACCAGTTTGCGTATAACCTTCCAGAAAGTGATTTAAAGCTTGAAATCGGTATCGAATCAAATCGTTCGGTTGTTCGGTTAGATACCGATTCGTTAAAGTGCTTAATAAGCATTTAAAGTGTCGTTAGTGTTATTTTTAGTGACACAAAGAATTCTCGTCACTTAGGGAAATATTCTGGATGATAAAATGACATCTCTGCACAATATTTATGTTGTTAAAAGCTGAATTGTGCTGAATTTAATAAAGTTCTGCACTTAAAGTGTGTTTCGGGTGCCTTTTAGTGCGTGCTTTAGCTTTCGCAACGACCATAAATTAAACCCTTATATGTACTCTTGTTGTCGGACCTACACCTAGGCTCCAATTTTTATTGTCTGACTGCTTTCTGCAGTTCCGTTGACACATAGTGTCTTACCGGTGAGTTTACTTAGTATTTTTGACGCAACGCTCTCGTTTATGCCTAAAGCAATATTTTGTAGTATACAACGTGCATGAATTCACTTGTTTAATCATGTGTTCAGACATTGCTGACAATTAAGCACATAATTGCAGTCATTAAATAATAATTAAAGTGTACGGAGATTACCGGTTTATGCCAGTTGTCACAGTCTCCCCCCGTTAAAAGAATTTCGTCCCGAAATTCAGGCTGAACTAACTTTCGCTGGAGTCTTCTTGAATAGGTGGGGATACTTTTTCTTGAACTGGTCTTCACGTTCCCATGTGTACTCGGGTCCGTGCTTAGAGCTCCAACGTACTTTGACAAGTTTTACGCTGCTCCTCCTGGTCTTGTTGACTTTCCAGTCGGTAACCTCAACGGGTTGTTCTGTAAATCGGAGGGCTTCATCAATATGCACTTCATCCATCGGGATGATCACGTTTTCTTGTGTTGGACTCTTCTTCAGGTTGGATACATGAAACGTATCATGTACTCCATTAAGTTCTTCCGGTAACTCCAACTTGTATGCCACGGTACCAATTCTCTTCAATATTCTGAATGGTCCGATATATCGTGGATTCAGCTTTCCACGCTTTCCAAATCTAACTACGCCCTTCCATGGTGAGACTTTTAACAATACTTTGTCTCCCACCTTGAATTCTACTGATTTTCTTTTCGGATCAGCGTAGCTCTTTTGTCGATCTCGAGCCGCCTTAATGCGCTCTCGGATCTGCGCAATCTAGTCGGTTGTCTCTTGTACAAGTTCAGGACCAACCATACGTTTATCTCCGGCATCTGCCCAACATAACGGCGATCGGCATTTGCGGCCATACAGAGCTTCGAACGGTGCGGCTTTTATGCTCGTATGGTAACTGTTATTGTAGGAAAACTCAACTAGAGGTAGATGAGTATCCCAGCTGCCGCCCAGATCCATGACACAAGCGCGAAGCATATCTTCTAACGTTTGTATAGTCCGTTCGCTCTGGCCGTCTGTTTGCGGATGGAATGCCGTGCTCAGGTCTAACTGAGATCCAAAGGCTTCCTGAAATGATTGCCAGATTCTTGAGACAAAGCGTCCATCTCTGTCTGAAATGATTGAGATTGGCACTCCATGTCGTGCCACAATTTTCCCTTAAGTATATCTCTGCAAGCTTTCCAGTGCTATCCTTCTCTCGGATTGGTAGGAAATGCGCAGACTTCGTTAATCGATCAACTATTACCCATATCATATCGTGCCCTCTCGGGGTCCTGGGTAATTTTGTTATGAAGTCCATCGAGATTTGTTCCCACTTCCACACGGGAATCTCTGGTTGTTGTAGTAGACCGGACGGTTTCTGATATTCGGCCTTAACCTTAGCACAGGTTAGGCATTTTCCAACATAGACAGCAACGTCGCTCTTGAGTCTCGGGCACCAATAATATTCTTTCAAGCCTTGATACATCTTGTCCGACCCTGGGTGGATCGAGTATCTTGACTTGTGCGCTTCATCAAGGATGACTTCTCGTAGGCCACCATAGAGCGGAACCCAAATGCGCTTTTTAAAGTATAAGGCTCCCTCTTCATTTGGCGCCATGTACTTCAATGCACCCTGGAGGTATTCAGCTTTGCGATTTTCCACCTTAAGGGCTTCTTGTTGTGCGTCACGAATGCGTGCAGTGAGGTTCGTTCGAATCGTCATTTCCAATGCTCGAATCCTTAGGGTCTTAACCCTTTCTTTTCGGCTTAGAGCGTCTGCTACAACGTTTGCCTTTCCAGGATGGTACTTAATCTCACAGTCATAGTCATTCAGCAGCTCGACCATCGTCGTTGGCGCATATTCAGTTCCTTCTGATCAAATATGTGTTGTAAACTTTTGTGATCTGTGAAGATTGTACATCGAGTACCATATAAATAGTGTCGCCAGATCTTCAAGGCGAATACCACTGCTCCCAGCTCCAGGTCGTGAGTGGTATAGTTTCTTTCATGTACCTTCAATTGTCTTGAAGCGTAAGCGATGACTTTTTGGCGTTGCATGAGCACGCAACCCAAGCCTTGTCGTGAAGCGTCACAGTATACCACGAAGTCTTCCGTGCCTTCGGGTAATGATAGTATCGGTGCATCGCATAGCTTGTTTTTAAGTAGCTGGAAGGCTTCTTCTTGTTTATGACCCCAGTCGTATTTCTTGTCTTTCTGTGTAAGGGTCGTTAGCGGTTGAGCTATCTTTGAGAAATTCTCGATGAATCGTCGGTAATAGCCCGCTAAGCCCAAAAATTGTCGAACTTCGGTTGGGGTCTTGGGAGCTTCCCAATTCTTTATTGCTTCTATCTTGGACGGGTCTACATGAATGCCCTTCTCACTCACAACGTGACCAAGAAATTGTACTTCGCGAATCCAGAATTCGCATTTCGAGAACTTTGCATAAAGTTTCTCTTTCTTCAGTTGTTCCAAGATGATTCTGAGATGTTGCTCGTGCTCTTCTTTCGTTCGCGAATAAATCAGGATATCATCGATAAATACAATCACGAATTTATCGAGATATGGTTTGCATACGCGGTTCATCAGATCCATAAAGACCGCTGGCGCGTTCGTCAATCCAAATGGCATCACAAGAAATTCGTAGTGCCCATAGCGTGTTCTGAATGCAGTCTTTGGTACGCTTTCCTCTTGGATTCTCAGCTGATGGTATCCAGATCGAAGGTCGATCTTGGAATAGTAGCTTGATCCTTGCAATTGATCAAATAAGTCATCAATCCTCGGTAGCGGATACCGATTCTTGATCGTGAGCTTGTTCAGTTCCCTGTAATCGATACACATCCGCAGTGATCCATCCTTCTTCTTCACGAATAATACTGGAGCTCCCCAGGGCGAGAAGCTTGGCCTTATGAATCCTTTATCCAACAACTCCTGACGCTGTGTAGATAATTCTTGCATTTCGGATGGCGCAAGTCGATAGGGTGCCTTGGCTACAGGAGCAGCTCCCGGAACCAAGTCTATATGGAATTCGACTTGTCGTTGCGGAGGTAGTCCTAGCAGATCTTCAGGGAACACATCAGGAAATTCCTTCACCACAGGAATGTCTTCGAGTTTTGGCTCCACAGCCTTCTTATCTACAACGTGTGCTAGGAAAGCAACACATCCTTTCCTTAAGCACTTCTGTGCCTTCATACAACTGATGATTCGTAGAGGCGCGTTTCGTCTTTCTCCATGTACGATGAGAGTTTCATCATTCGCCAGAGGGATGCGAATGATTTTCTCATGACAAATGACTTCAGCTTTGTTCTTGGACAACCAGTCCATGCCGACTACTACATCGAAGCTACCTAATTGGATAGATAAGAGGTCGATGCTAAATTTTCGTTCACCAAGTTCTAGCGTGCAGCCTCTAACAACTTCGCCCGATTCAACAGGTTTACCATTGGCTAGTTCTATGGAATAAGGAATTTCTAATCTACTAGATTCTATTCCGAGTATACGTTTAAATTCCACAGACATGAAGCTATAATCGGCGCCAGTGTCAAATAATATGGATGCAAAGTGATTGTTAATGAGAAACGTACCGGTGACCACGTTAGGGTCCTCGCGTGCGTCTCTTGCTCCAATCACAAATGCTCGAGCCGGAGCGTTGTTTTTCTTCGGGCAGTCTTTCATGAAATGATCATTGCTTCCACAACTGAAGCATCCTTGGTTCCGTCCAGCTCTATTACCATTCCTGTTACCGTTGCCATTCCCACCATGGTTTCCATTACCATTACCACCATTGTTTCCGTTACCATTACCATTGCGGCCTCCAATACCTTTTCCCCAGCAATCTTCGGTACGGTGGCCTGGCTTCCCGCAGTTCTCGCATTTTCCAACGCGACAGTTTCCCACATGGTGAAAGTCACAGCGGTTGCATTTGGGCAGAGTGCCCTGATATTTCTTAGCCCCAGACTCATTTGCAGCTGCGAAGGCTTTTGCCTCCCTAGGTGGGTTAGTGTCACGCTTCTTGTTGTTCAAACCCTTGTTGTTACGAATTGCTTGATTCAGGTTTGCATGTTTCCTTTTCTTGTCACCGGACGACTCAGCATGCGTCTCGGTGTTTTCTGTTGGGTTCAGTGATAGCTTCTTCATCCGAACACAGTCTTCAGTAAGGCTGACAGCCAGAGTTACAGCCTCAGTGATTGTTTGTGGTTTGGCCGACGTCACCATGCCACGAAACTCTGAGGCCAGTCCCCAAATGTAGCGTTCAACGCGCTTGAATTCGGGAGTCACCATGTAGGGAAGCACTCTAGACAGATCGTGGAACCTTCGAGTATAGCCATTGATGTCAGCACCTTCCATGGTCAAGTTCCAGAACTCCGTCTCCAGCCGTTGGAGTTCAGCACGAGAGCAGTACTTCTCTCTCATTCTTTCCTTTAGTTCATCCCAAGTTAGGCCATAAGCGGCATCATCGCCCAAGGTTTGGACTTGCAGGTTCCACCAAGTCAGAGCTTCATCGACAAACAACCCAGTAGCAAAGGTGACTTGTTGATCCGCGGTACACTTGCTCATGCGGATAGTAGCCTCGGTCTTCTCCGTCCAGCGCACAAATGCTACTGCACCTCCTGTGCCATCATAGTTCATCGGCTTGCAGTCGAGGAACTGCTTGAAAGTGCAGCCTTGAGCTGCGTTTCCTCCAGACGAATCTCCATTCCCATTACGCCTAGCGTTGCTTGGTCCTCCACTGTCTTGAGTTCGGTTCGCCTCGTACTGGGCGATAGCAGCGGAGATCCTTTCCTCCAGCAGAGCGTTCAGCTCTTCAGCAATTCTTGGCAGTGGGGGAGGTGGAGGTTGATCATTATTGCGAGCATTTACAGCTCTCCTGGGTGCCATGTTCTGACAGAACATAACACAACAGGGTTAGACATTTGTTTGATATCGTCACACTAGACAGTAGTATCATATATATTCACAGGTATATATACCACATAAGTGACATCAAACAATTATTACTCTAGCAGAGTACTTAGTAGGCTTGTACTGAGGGAATCTATACGTGACAAGACTTGCTGTGATTTTTGTGCACTGAATTCCATAATTATGTATGCATCCATAATTACGTAACTCCTTGCACAGTCCGCACAGTTCGTTTCATCCTCGTATTTCTTCCTTCAGATGGGCCATTGCTTTCAGATAAAGTCACGTATACTTGTGACATTCTACTTCTAGTACATGCTAATTATCACACATAATTGCAAGTAATTTCTAGTCAACGGCAAGTGCTACTCAAGTGCACTCAAAGTCTCGTAGTGTCTTTTCTAGACTCATGTAGACAGTTTCAGGCAGTGGATGTCGCGGGACGTTTTATGCAATGAAAACTCTTTGAAAATTGTTTTCGTGAATGGATCCTAGAGATTGTAGACTAGACTCGAGAAGGAATCCTGGTTCACTACAATCGCAGCTCTGATACCAATCTGTCACACCCCTTTCTGCGGCGGAAGCACGAGGTGTGATCATGAAAGGTTCTCATTGCATACGAAAGGTAAACATGCTATATGCTCGTAAAAACATCAAATACCATAATTTGAAAACATAAGTTTAGCGTTTACATCGCTAAGTCGCATAAAACATTGTCTTAAAAAGTTTACAACTTTATTTAAAGATAAACATAAGCGACATCCACAAGCATAAGCGAGACCGCGCGCACATCCATCCTAGTTACCTGAAATACATGTGAGTTTTGGAAAAAAAACGTCAACATAAAGTTGGTGTGAATTCATGCAGTGATTGTTTTGAATGTTTTAAATACTTGAATGGAAACATAGTATGTAACTTGTAAAACGCATCTATAACTGAGTACTATGAATGTTTGAATGTATTGATAACACATATCTGTAATCTCCTTATTATGAATGTTTGACTGTGTGAGATCGCTAGTGGTTTGCAAGGCCACTAACATATGTCACGACATAGGAAGCCACCAAACCTAGGCATTTTTGTCGACTTTGACTGAGACACAGAAGCACTCATTGGTAGAAGTAGGCCAAGAGTGGGGTTTGTAACACCTGTGCCTCCACGGCCATCAAACAAATACCAAACCAATGAAATATTATATTTCATACTTGGGATTTGTAAAATTATGTGTATCTTTTACACATATCAACTCTTGTTTGATTTTAAGCTTTAAATCGCTTTCGGGAGGGTTATACGCGCTCCGATGTGTAGATATAACCAGTTTAATCCAACGAACACTCCGGAATAGTGAAATAGGCTTAACATACCTTAAATAACCTTTACATAACTTAGATATAAGTTTTGGGAGGTTTGGTGTGGTGAAATCAAAGTTTAATCGCTTACAGGGACTAAAGTTGACAAACTGCGAAAGTATGCCAATTTGAACTGTAACAGACCTTCCGGGACATGAACATAAGTTAAAACATACCATAAATATCCTTTACATAGCTTAGAAATAGGCTTTGAGGTGTTCGGTATGCTAAAATAAACTTTTGTGTCATTCAGGGACTAAAAGCGTCAAAAAGTGCACAAGTTTGCATTTTTACGCGTAACTTACGTTCTGAATACATCCGGACATCCAAAAATTTATGTGAGCATGACTATATTATATTTTAGTGTTCGCCTTAAGAAAAAATCCATTCGTCGCGTCATTTGGTTCGTTTTTCGCGCTTGTGCGCATTCCGTCGTAATTAAGCGAACATCGCGTTCGTACGGCTAAACGAACCGACATCCGAGATATTTTTGAGCATATTTTAAGTCCCCTATACTTTAACTTCATTTTAGAGCTTTGAAATGGGGTTAACGGGCCTTAAACGTGTCGAAAATGGGCTGATTTCAATACAGGGACCAAAAGTGTAATTCTGCCAAACTAGGGCCTAGCGGTGCGCTACACTTTTAGCGTAGCGGTGCGCTAGGGGTCTGCAGACCAGATGCAGAGTACTTAACAGCCTGTTTTCAGCTGTTTTGCACTCCTAATCTCTCTTCCACATGTCAAATCCTTATGGTTAGTGGCAATTTAGGCACCATAACATTCCGACAAGTGTACGGCTTTGATCGTTGCCTCCTTTTCCAAGAAACGATCCTAGCGGCTCTACTTTATCTATAAATACCCAACCCCCCTTCCATTCAAAACCCACCAAATCTGATCCAAATGCTCTAAGTTGAGGCCTTCGCTTCATACCTGAGCTATTCGATCACGATTCACTAGCGGGGACCCTTCGTAAGTATTCTTTCGTTCTTTTCCTTATTTTATTGCTTTTAGAGTCAGAAAGTCAAACTTTGTTTGACTTTCAGCGTTGACCAGTAATGGTCAATGCGAAGTTCGTAGGAACTTCGCAACGTGATTGTAATCACGTTGGTCATAGTCCCTTGGGACTATGCCCACTGATTACCACGTTGTCTAGGGTCGTAGGGTAGGCGATCTAATAAATCGCCTATACCTCGAACCCGACCCATTTGGTCGATCATTAGGATCCGACCAATTACATTAGGTGACCATAGTAGGTAGGGAATAACCTTCCGAGGTTATACCCTATGGTCACATCGTTTAAGTAGTTGTATGATAGGTAGTTTATATGCCTTAGGTAAATTACCAGAATACCCTTTTCATGTATAATTGGTAATTAAGCATATGTAACCTAAACTTTTGTCACATAACTGATTTTGTAACATGTTTAGGCATATAACACTTATCATAGGGCTAGTTAGGCGGTCTGAACGCGTTTCACGCGCACGACGCGTTAAAGTAGCATATGTTACCTTAATGGGTCGCGATGGGTCGAAAGCAATTAGGTTAGGTTTCATTGTAGTATGTAGGCCTTGTTAAACCACATCATATGAGTTCCAATACTCATTTGGTTTACCAAGCCTCATTCTATCCGATCTATCGATTTTAGTCCGGTTTATTTATAGTTTTAGATTGCCGACTGATTCCGTGCTCCCTCTAGCTTTGTTTGGTTGTTGTTCAAGACCTCCAAGCATTATCAGGCGAGTACATTCTTCCCCTATTTTACTGTTTTCAATTGTTTTGGGGTGACTCATATGTGCTAAATGTTTTCGAAGTTATAACGATGGTTTCAAAAACAATTAAGGCGATTTATACAAAACTAATAACGATTTCATAAAGTGAACAAACTTGTTGGTTGTGTTTACATAACAAATGACATTCATTAGCAATGATCAAGCCGACCAGTATTAGGTTATGGTACCATAGGATCTGACAAATCCCGTTAGTTACTACACCCGTGGTTATGTGTGGGTATGGTAGGTAGCGACTGAATCTGTAATTATTAACTTACCCTATGGAGGTTTGTTAATACGAAAACGAGAAGCGACGAAAGTCACGAAGGTTTGAATGTTATTAGCGAGACGACCATATAAGTAGTTTCACGACCTAAAACGAATTAAACGATTTACGATTGGTTTTCACACGATGTTTTAACGATTGGGCATGAACATTACTTGGGTGGTTTGGTTTGGATTAAGTGATTAAGTAACAATGCGTGTGGAATATGATACAAGCATGGTGGATACGCCGCTGGTACTTCCTATATATAAGTGTTTGTATGGTATTACATATTGTAGCGTTATTTGAATCATTTCAGCTCGAGACATAGAACATTTTATACAAGTAACATACTTTTCACAAGACATTTATTTACAAACAACTTATCTTATACAAACTCATTTTACATGGTTATTCATTTAATCATGCATTATTTTCTTATTATACATATCATCTGAACTCATTTATTGTTTTTCAAATAATTTACTAAAACAAATGTTTTTGGGTTAAGAGTCATGGCTACGAGGTTTACAAATTATAACCCGCTTGATTTGAGTTGGTTAATTAAGTTGCAATATTGTACTCTTTTCAAAACAAGGTTTTTAAATAAAGTATTGCAACGTCTAAACTAGCCATGATTTCGACACTCCTACAAAACCTATGTACTCGCCAGCATTTCTTTGCTGACCTCGTTTTCACATATGTTTCAGGTATTGTTGAATGATATCGATTGATAAGATGCATGCTCACATAGGACTGGACAAGGCCTTAGTGACTCAAAAACAATGATAGACTATGTTTAATTAGTGTATTTAGATTTCAAGACGATGTAATTATTCAATGTTTAATAAAACGAAACACTTTTTGGTATTCATGGTTATGAAACATTAATTCTGTTGCAACACGCCCCGATGTTTCCGCCGCGATTTGTTGTTTTACGCGGTCGGGGTGTGACAGAAAAGATGGTATCAGAGCCAATGGTTATAGGGAATTAGGTTATTAGTAATTAGTAATGCTTTGACCTAGTCTATAACCTTCTTAGGACCCTAACGCGAGTTTACTTGCGTTTAGTCATAAAACAATACCGTCACCTATCCTTAGGCGACGACCACAACAAGAACATAAATTTCAAAACCGCTTTGAAAACTAATCATCTGTTCTAGGATGATTGATTACTAGGTTTTGAACCCTCTATTGTAAGGTTTTGAACTCTCTATTATATGGTTTTGAACCTCTTTGAGTTTTCAAAACTTCGTCAAGGTTTTGGGTTTTAAATAATGTGAACACGTGCAAACTGGAAGGGTGAATGCCTGTATTCTGGGTTTTCTGTCTAGGCAAGCACTTCGTATACATCTCATCAGACGCGAGACCAGTTGTGCTTACCTGGGAATTTTTGGGATGAGTGTTCACTTATAGGCGAGCATGTCTTCGCGATACATTATTTTTAACCCATTTACTTTGATCAGTCACCGTCTCATTTGTTTGCCTTAGGTAACAAACAAATGATCGCAATCTTCATGCGTTATCATTCTGTTTTGATTGTCCAATAATCTTTCACGTGTTTCTCCCTATGCCTTTACTTTTTCTTCAAGAATGTCTCTTCATCACGATGACGCCCAGATATCTGAGCAAGCAGCCAAAATTCGCTCAGCGAATAGGCGAAGTAGCCCTGAAGACTGTTGAATTAGCTACTGCCATGTATCATCTCCAGGATGAAGCCACTCAAGAGTCACCAAGACAGGCAGGACCTAGTCAGGTGACAGCACCATCAGCCAAGAAACCAATCGAGGAATCAAAGACCATGGATGAACGATCCCCTAAGAAGTCAAAGAAGCGAAAGGCTTCTCAGAACTTCGCCATGGTCGCTCACAATGGTAAAGCAGTCCCCAACCAACCAGCTCAACCCCCTGCTAGGTGTGTATGGCTTTTCCTATGATACCTACATCAAGGAACTATGTACCTTACAAACTACTCTTGTGATTTCTCTCTTTCAAATGATTGCTCATGATTCCCTCAAAAATTTTAAGTACTCGTTTCACTCTAAGAAACAAAGTACAGAAAATTAAGTGACATTATGAGTAATCGTGCTTTTCGCACATCTGTGCCTTTAAATCCTTGGTTAGATAACTAAGGGTATTTTCAAATCTCATACCCATTACGTTCTGATTTTTCAACATACACAGTACCAGTATTTCAAAACAATCTTCATGATCTCAAAACATTTCATATAGTTTGAAAACAATTTTTCTAGATGCATTGTCTGTGTTATTTCAAAAACATTGGCCATGTTATCAAAACCAACCTTTCTAATTTCAAAATATTTCATATAGTCTGAAGACAATATTAACACAATACATTTTCTGATCAAGTGCATGATTTCGAAAAGCATCATTCATGTCTTTCAAAAACCTTATACATAATTTCAAAATTCATCTCGCATGATTTTAAAAACATTTTTTTTTGTAAATATATCTACCTAATACACCTACTTTATTTCAAAAGTATTATATATAAGGTTTCAAAAACGTTAAACACATTTTTCTTAAAAGAACCCCATGCATAGTTTTCAAAAATATTTTTCCTCATACATTGATTTAACCTTCAAAATCCTGCTTCATATGTCGCCTTGGCATATCTAGCATCTCAATTTCATAAGCATTTTACATCATGTTTTGACCTAAGCACATCCAGTGCAAGGTTTCAAAACATCTTCAACTTCAAAAAAATCCATAAGGGATCTTTTTATCTTCACAATTAGATCCTTGTGGATGATCATCATTCAAATCTGAGTCCTTAATTGGATTCCTTATGTACCTGAATTCGAACATTTCGGTTCCTTATAATCGAAATCGAATTTTTCTTTTAAAGATCTTTCTATCCTTATAGTTAGATTCTTGATAACGTTTAAAGTACCAAATGAAATCCACGGAATGGATTCCTAGTGTGCTTTAAATGCATGTACGCAATTTACAAGACAAATTAACGAACAATTTTGTGGTTATATGATATGTGTTTATGTGTTCTCCTCTATGATTTTTGTGTTTTTGTATACTCTGGATATTCGTTATCCAAATCCTCGCAGGATCTTTTCATATCTTCATATGAGAGATTCGTAGCAGGATATTCAAAAGGTACTACCTTAAATCCTTAATGGGCTTCTATGTAATAGTTAAGACCCTTGGATTATATAGTACCACTCCATGATTCTTAAGTGACCTTAAGTGGTCTAGTCAAAAAGATTGATTCACAATCTGGTTAAAGAATGACATCTAGTGATGTAGCTGAACAGACTCCTTGATAGTCTATTTAAATCATTTATTGATTTAGTCTAAAGGACTCTATGGCGGTCTAAGTCACGCTCATCACAGGATTTTTCATTTGGTTTTACCCTACACACTATAAAATAGACTGTGTGTACTGTGCAAGGAATTGTCTGATTATGGACGCGTACATAATTATGAAATTTAGTGCATAGGAACCCAGTAAGATTTATTATGTGTAAGAACCGATAGTGACAACAATAACGAAATGAGAACGATGTAATGGGGGTACGGTGGACGCACCAATGACGCTTCATATACTTGTATATAAGTGTCCCTCTTACATTGCAAACATAATGTTATTAAGGTTACTAGAAGTTCAAGAACCCTAACCAATGTTATTTCATCTTTTCAACTTCATGTTTTAAACTCTCACAAGTTTCCTCTAAATAAATTTCGGGACGAAATTTCCTAAAGTAGGGGAGACTGTAACACCTGTGCCTCCACGGCCATCAAACAAATACCAAACCAATGAAATATTATATTTCATACTTGGGATTTGTAAAATTATGTGTATCTTTTACACATATCAACTCTTGTTTGATTTTAAGCTTTAAATCGCTTTCGGGAGGGTTATACGCGCTCCGATGTGTAGATATAACCAGTTTAATCCAACGAACACTCCGGAATAGTGAAATAGGCTTAACATACCTTAAATAAACTTTACATAACTTAGATATAAGTTTTGGGAGGTTTGGTGTGGTGAAATCAAAGTTTAATCGCTTACAGGGACTAAAGTTGACAAACTGCGAAAGTATGCCAATTTGAACTGTAACAGACCTTCCGGGACATGAACATAAGTTAAAACATACCATAAATATTCTTTACATAGCTTAGAAATAGGCTTTGAGGTGTTCGGTATGCTAAAATAAACTTTTGTGTCATTCAGGGACTAAAAGCGTCAAAAAGTGCACAAGTTTGCATTTTTACGCGTAACTTACGTTCTGAATACATCCGGACATCCAAAAATTTATGTGAGCATGACTATATTATATTTTAGTGTTCGCCTTAAGAAAAAATCCATTCGTCGCGTCATTTGGTTCGTTTTTCGCGCTTGTGCGCATTCCGTCGTAATTAAGCGAACATCGCGTTCGTACGGCTAAACGAACCGACATCCGAGATATTTTTGAACATATTTTAAGTCCCCTATACTTTAACTTCATTTTAGAGCTTTGAAATGGGGTTAACGGGCCTTAAACGTGTCGAAAATGGGCTGATTTCAATACAGGGACCAAAAGTGTAATTCTGCCAAACTAGGGCCTAGCGGTGCGCTACACTTTTAGCGTAGCGGTGCGCTAGGGGTCTGCAGACCAGATGCAGAGTACTTAACAGCCTGTTTTCAGCTGTTTTGCACTCCTAATCTCTCTTCCACATGTCAAATCCTTATGGTTAGTGGCAATTTAGGCACCATAACATTCCGACAAGTGTACGGCTTTGATCGTTGCCTCCTTTTCCAAGAAACGATCCTAGCGGCTCTACTTTATCTATAAATACCCAACCCCCCTTCCATTCAAAACCCACCAAATCTGATCCAAATGCTCTAAGTTGAGGCCTTCGCTTCATACCTGAGCTATTCGATCACGATTCACTAGCGGGGACCCTTCGTAAGTATTCTTTCGTTCTTTTCCTTATTTTATTGCTTTTAGAGTCAGAAAGTCAAACTTTGTTTGACTTTCAGCGTTGACCAGTAATGGTCAATGCGAAGTTCGTAGGAACTTCGCAACGTGATTGTAATCACGTTGGTCATAGTCCCTTGGGACTATGCCCACTGATTACCACGTTGTCTAGGGTCGTAGGGTAGGCGATCTAATAAATCGCCTATACCTCGAACCCGACCCATTTGGTCGATCATTAGGATCCGACCAATTACATTAGGTGACCATAGTAGGTAGGGAATAACCTTCCGAGGTTATACCCTATGGTCACATCGTTTAAGTAGTTGTATGATAGGTAGTTTATATGCCTTAGGTAAATTACCAGAATACCCTTTTCATGTATAATTGGTAATTAAGCATATGTAACCTAAACTTTTGTCACATAACTGATTTTGTAACATGTTTAGGCATATAACACTTATCATAGGGCTAGTTAGGCGGTCTGAACGCGTTTCACGCGCACGACGCGTTAAAGTAGCATATGTTACCTTAATGGGTCGCGATGGGTCGAAAGCAATTAGGTTAGGTTTCATTGTAGTATGTAGGCCTTGTTAAACCATATCATATGAGTTCCAATACTCATTTGGTTTACCAAGCCTCATTCTATCCGATCTCTCGATTTTAGTCCGGTTTATTTATAGTTTTAGATTGCCGACTGATTCCGTGCTCCCTCTAGCTTTGTTTGGTTGTTGTTCAAGACCTCCAAGCATTATCAGGCGAGTACATTCTTCCCCTATTTTACTGTTTTCAATTGTTTTGGGGTGACTCATATGTGCTAAATGTTTTCGAAGTTATAACGATGGTTTCAAAAACAATTAAGGCGATTTATACAAAACTAATAACGATTTCATAAAGTGAACAAACTTGTTGGTTGTGTTTACATAACAAATGACATTCATTAGCAATGATCAAGCCGACCAGTATTAGGTTATGGTACCATAGGATCTGACAAATCCCGTTAGTTACTACACCCGTGGTTATGTGTGGGTATGGTAGGTAGCGACTGAATCTGTAATTATTAACTTACCCTATGGAGGTTTGTTAATACGAAAACGAGAAGCGACGAAAGTCACGAAGGTTTGAATGTTATTAGCGAGACGACCATATAAGTAGTTTCACGACCTAAAACGAATTAAACGATTTACGATTGGTTTTCACACGATGTTTTAACGATTGGGCATGAACATTACTTGGGTGGTTTGGTTTGGATTAAGTGATTAAGTAACAATGCGTGTGGAATATGATACAAGCATGGTGGATACGCCGCTGGTACTTCCTATATATAAGTGTTTGTATGGTATTACATATTGTAGCGTTATTTGAATCATTTCAGCTCGAGACATAGAACATTTTATACAAGTAACATACTTTTCACAAGACATTTATTTACAAACAACTTATCTTATACAAACTCATTTTACATGGTTATTCATTTAATCATGCATTATTTTCTTATTATACATATCATCTGAACTCATTTATTGTTTTTCAAATAATTTACTAAAACAAATGTTTTTGGGTTAAGAGTCATGGCTACGAGGTTTACAAATTATAACCCGCTTGATTTGAGTTGGTTAATTAAGTTGCAATATTGTACTCTTTTCAAAACAAGGTTTTTAAATAAAGTATTGCAACGTCTAAACTAGCCATGATTTCGACACTCCTACAAAACCTATGTACTCGCCAGCATTTCTTTGCTGACCTCGTTTTCACATATGTTTCAGGTATTGTTGAATGATATCGATTGATAAGATGCATGCTCACATAGGACTGGACAAGGCCTTAGTGACTCAAAAACAATGATAGACTATGTTTAATTAGTGTATTTAGATTTCAAGACGATGTAATTATTCAATGTTTAATAAAACGAAACACTTTTTGGTATTCATGGTTATGAAACATTAATTCTGTTGCAACACGCCCCGATGTTTCCGCCGCGATTTGTTGTTTTACGCGGTCGGGGTGTGACAGGGTTGCCTGAAACCCATTAGATCTAACCTTTTGTTCCGCGGTCTGAATGTATACGTTGATTAATGGTGCTTATGGTACCCTATTCGAGACATGATCTAGAATGTTTCACTTGAATGTTTTTGTACTCCATCATACCATTTGTAAACATTGTAACATTGGTAACATGTATTTCACCCCCGAAGTTATAAAAACAGAAACAGTTAAAAGAAAAGGGGGAGCATGAACTCACAACTTTGCGTTCCTGTGCGTCGTAAACTTCACCGGATTTTGCTTATAGAACGTCGTGACCTAAACGTGTTTTCTTAACGTCAGTCGCTAGTCTTGCTTCGTAAAGCACGAGTACAGTCACTCTCTTTTGTGTATATTTTCTTGTGTTAAACATATTTTATATTTTTAACTAAATGTCTTACTTATATTATTTTCTCAAAAATAAATATAAGCTTTTTGTATTTTGCACTTTGCACCCGAATTATGTGTCTTGTATACTGTAAGTGTATTTTTGTATTTTTACTCGTTACGAGTATCTCCAAGTCATATTATTTTTACTCTAAAAATAATATATACGTAGTTCATAAAATAATCACATAATCACACAAGCGATAAATATATATTCTAAATATATATTTAAGAAGTTTTTTTTTTTTATGAAAATCCACCTCCGATGTTTGGAAATTTTGTAATAAAAATCATGGCGAAGTTTGTTTGGAAAACAAGTCAAAAATATATTCATAACACTTGTCACCAAAAATATTGTAAGTGTTATTTTCTGGAAAAATTTCGCCAGAGTTTCCTCTGTAACTGGAGGTGGCCACGCTTACTAGCGTATCATTTTCTTTTAAAATTCAACCAATCAATTTTTCCATCATCAAAATACCATCTTCAAATATCAAACTAGTCAAAATAAACACAAATCGCATACACATGAACTTGCAAGTTGTGTAAAATTATGTAGTAACTCTTCAACACATTTAGCAGGTTTTTCCATCTCTAAAAATAAATTCGGTTTCTTGGAAATCTTATTTTTAAAGAATATGAAGTTTTACAACTTCTAGTCGGTTTTTGAGAAAATTATTTCTTTGTTAAAACTTTTGTTACACTAGTGTCCACACACTTGTTTGTTCACAAAAACACCTCTATTTCATGAAAGATCCGGTTTTAAAACATGGTTTCGTCTTACAGTTGGTTTTTCGAAAATACCACTTGTAGATCTTTAGATCTACTAGTTTAGAACTTCATTTTACAAGAAAAATTCCTTTTACGCAAGTTCATGTTATTATGTAGTAGTGTTCATCATCTTGCCCTTTTTATACTTTAACATACACTAGTCCATGCTCTATGAACATAACCTAGCCGGGTTAGATGACGATCCGAACCACTACTAGCATTAAACAACACAAAATAATCATCACAAAACAAGTTTAACAAGTTTTACACCATTACTTTCCTTTTATCCATTAAGTTCATCATTTTACAAGACTTTTAGTTGGTGATCTTTAGTGTTTATGATTTTTAGCCATTAAATCATCTATTAACCATCATAAACGAGAACAAGAAGATGTTTAAAAGCACTTACTACTAGCACAAGGCTAGGGGAGTTCAAGAGGACAAAAGAGGTGGATAAAAGCAAATGAAGAAGGTCCTTCAAGATCCGCTTGCACCGAGCTTCGTTAGTGGCCTTCTAACTCCTCAATATCACCTTGGAATGGATGGATGAGTTGGAAAATGAGGGTGGCGGTGGTGCTTGGTTGGGCCGAGAACAAGGGAGGGAGAGAGGGAAGTGAAGATGGAGTGATGAAATGGTGGTATTTATAGACCTTCCATATAGCATATTCCTGGCATATTCCTGGCATATTCCTAGCATATTCCTGGCATATTCCTGGAATATTCCTGGTATATTCCTGGCATATTCCTGGTATATTCCTGGTATATTCCTGGCATATTCCTGGGTTTGCTGCGTTGTCTGCATTTTGCAGTGTAAGCATTGTGTCGCGTAGGAACACACGGTACGCGCTTAAACTTGAAAAATAACGTTTTTAAGCGTTTTAATTTATTTTTCAACACGAACCTGATTAAAATAAAATTTTAATCATAACAGAATATTTGTGGGATTAAATATTATCCGGGCGGCCGCCAACGTTCGTTTCGCAGTGTTGTCGTAATTAGTTCTTTAGTTCAAATAAACAAGTTTTCGCCATACCGAATCCTTCGAAACTTATTTCTAAGTTATGAAAAGGATATTTAGGGTATATTTGGCTTACGTCACAGTTCTGTCGCGTTAAACTGATTGCGTTTAAGCACCAGTTTGCGTATAACCTTCCAGAAAGTGATTTAAAGCTTGAAATCGGTATCGAATCAAATCGTTCGGTTGTTCGGTTAGATACCGATTCGTTAAAGTGCTTAATAAGCATTTAAAGTGTCGTTAGTGTTATTTTTAGTGACACAAAGAATTCTCGTCACTTAGGGAAATATTCTGGATGATAAAATGACATCTCTGCACAATATTTATGTTGTTAAAAGCTGAATTGTGCTGAATTTAATAAAGTTCTGCACTTAAAGTGTGTTTCGGGTGCCTTTTAGTGCGTGCTTTAGCTTTCGCAACGACCATAAATTAAACCCTTATATGTACTCTTGTTGTCGGACCTACACCTAGGCTCCAATTTTTATTGTCTGACTGCTTTCTGCAGTTCCGTTGACACATAGTGTCTTACCCGTGAGTTTACTTAGTATTTTTGACGCAACGCTCTCGTTTATGCCTAAAGCAATATTTTGTAGTATACAACGTGCATGAATTCACTTGTTTAATCATGTGTTCAGACATTGCTGACAATTAAGCACATAATTGCAGTCATTAAATAATAATTAAAGTGTACGGAGATTACCGGTTTATGCCAGTTGTCACACAAAGTCACCCCATGGTCCGCACAGTGGACTCAGGAGTTGGGCTCGCTACACCCAAATAGATCTATCGCTCTTGACCCTCGGTCCTACAATGAGGATTAATGGCCCCAAGTACCACCTACCCACTCGCATGATCTAAGTAGTATACCCTCCTTAAGCTAACCATACCATGTATAACAAAGTCTGTAACAATTGTCCCATGTATTTCACCCCCGAAGTATAAAACTGAAAACAATAAAGAGAAAAGGGGGAACATGAACTCACAGAAGTGCGTATCCCGAAACGTAAGTCTCCAAACAACCTACACGTACTAATGCCTATTAGACGGATGGCCGTGCCTTGGCTTAGGGTTTAACGTTTTTGGAGAAATAGTTAGGTAACTGTCACACCCCCAAAATCCACGCGCGGAATCTCACCGCTTGGAGGCGTGACTGACCAGGATCAAGCCACCAATCATATAGAACAATATATAAAGTAAAAGTAATTGCAATTTAATTCCAACAATCCATATGAAAGGTGTTCCAAAACATAAGTATGTTATCACAGTATAGCGGAAGCGTATGATTAAACCCATCGCAATAAAGTATGAAATGTCGTAAAGTCTAAACAAATATCCAAAATCCATGCCCACAACGACTACGCCTCCCGTGCAAGCTCCTTAAGTACCTAAGGTCCTGCAAGGCATGTAACAGAGGATCAACAACTAGTTGAGCGAGTTCACAGAGAGTAAGTGCGTAATAGTAAGTTCATATGTAACATGTGGCTCTACTGGGCCGTTAGTACGTTCTAATGGAGGGGGCTTCCCATAATGTATAATTTACTAGACTGGTTGTATTCATAAGTATCCTTCCCAATCCGAGGATAGTAATAAGTATCCTGCCCAACCGAGGATAGTACGTATCAAGTACGTAGGTTTAGCGCTGGTGTTCTTCCCATCCGAGAACATTTGGTACCTAGGATTTTTGTATGTGTTAACACTAGTATCCTTCCCATCCGAGGATAGTAATAGGTATCCTGCCCAACCGAGGATAGTACGTAAATTTCGGCACAGGCATCCTTCCCAATCCGAGGACCGTGGTAAGTAGTCTAGTAGTAATGTGTACAAGCAATCAATCAATCCCATTCCCAACCCACCTGGGGAATCCCATGCCTTGGTAAGAGTGTGAACTCACCTTGGTTTGCTCGGTATGCTAAGTGTATGCTCGCAAGTAATCAATCACGTCCTAAAGTATGCACGTATGTGAAATCAGTTTGCATTCAAGTTGTGCACGTATAAACATGTAACACGTAATCACAATCATATACAAGATGGCTACACTTAACAGCAGTTAAATATTCCAGTTAACACTTAACAGAATTAACTCGGGTTCCTGCACCGATCAGCTATTCGGCGAAACACACATGTTGGCGAAACACAGATTATGGCGAAACATACTTCCGGCGAATCACAATATTGACGAATCACATGTTGACGAAACACATTCTATTTCGTCGAGGTGTCCCTTGGCGAAACAGAACTTCTGATTCGTCGACTACCCTTGGCGAAACACATTCTATTTCGCCGAGGGTTTGGTTTCGTCGGACAGTTCAGTTACATCAGTACAATACATGCTGAAACCCTAATCATCACTAACAGCCGACATCAATACTATCAATCATGCAGAAATCATTCAACACAGCATTCATCAATCACAATATGCATAATCATCACAGGACTTCACATCTAGCAGAAACCCTAACTTACGTGTATAATACTCATATCATCACAACCACGTATATCATGCATAAACCCGATCTCAATAGTTTATCAGATTCTGATTCGGTTTCACAGGGGATTCGTATATACATTTATAAATTTAAACAGCGGATTATATCACAACATCAAACTCCAATCATCATCATATCAAGAACCCTAACATTTAACATTTATCAGATACAATTATTCATTAGCGTAGCAGAATCACATGGCACAGGAACACATACATGGATGAAAGATCAATCAAGACACACAGGATTTACTAACCGAGATGATGGTTTGGTCGCACAAGGGTTTCCTGTGGGTTCTAGTTCACCGTCACAGTGAGAGAGCTCTAGGGTTTCGGTTGTGTTGATAGAAAGTGTAAAGTGATGTTGTTTTACGTATTAAACTCGAAATAACATGTTGGGCCCGAACTGGGTTTCACGAATTACTGGGCCGACGAAACAGACTTCTGTTTCGTCGGAATGTTCATGGCGAAACAGACTGTTTCGTCGGAACAGGTTATGGCGAAACAGCCTTTGTGTTTCGTCGGGTTCTTAACAGTTTAAGTTTTACAAGCAGTACACAAGTTATACAATCACACATAACCATGCAAACACATTAGGTTTTATCATAACACAACCATATAGTCAAAGTCAACGTGCATTAAATGCGAATAAAGAACGTCGGAAATTCGAGTTGTCACAGTAACTATTCCGTATTTACACTTCTTATTTATTTTATAGGTATATTCATTCCCAAGGATGGGGGTATTCATACATGTATACTTTATAATCCCGAAAAGTATATTTTAAGTCCCACTTAGCAAATATATTTAATTTACTTGTCTAAAACATCTAAACTCCGAAATATATATATTTTTCCCAAAAATATTATATTTTACTTCATGAACTTTCCAAAATAATACTTATCAACATATACATATAAGGGTATTTTCCAAAATATGCATGAGTTACATTTTAGAGTTCGCATTGTAATAACAATACTGGTGTAACTTAAATATTTATTGGTGAGAGCGTTGGTATTATTTTGGAGTAGTAACTTCATGATATTTTCAAGTTATATTATTTTTAGGGTAAATATCTAGTTCACATAATATCAAATAATCACAAAAGCGTTTTATTGTAAAATATATATATTTATAAGTTTTATTTACGAAAATCCACCTTCGGCACTTGGTATTTTTGTAATAAAAATCATTGCAAAGTTTATTTAGAAAAATAATGCTAAAAATATATTTGTAAACATTTGTTAGAAAAATATTTCTAAGTGTTGAAATTTTAGAAAAATTTCGCAAGAGTTTCCTTTGTAAATGGAGGTGTCCACGCTTACTAGCGTATCATTTTCTTTTCAGAATTTACTCAAACAATCATCAATCAACAACATACAATTTTTAATCACTAATCTTGACAAAAATAAAACTAAATCATAAATTCATGAACTTGAAAGTTTGCAAAAATATGTAGTAAATTACTAACATATTTAGTAGGTCTTGTTACCTTTAAAAGTATGATTAGTTTCTTAAAAACTTTATTTTTAAAGAATATGTCTTTTCACAACTTCTAGTCATGAATTTCAAAAATATTTCATTGTTATATTTCCTTGTTACACAAGTGTTCACACGCTTGTTTACTTACTAAAAATGTATTTAGTTCACACAAGATCCGGGTTTTAACAAGGCTAGTATTTTTCACTTGGTTCTTCTGAAAAAACCAGTTGTAGATCTTTA